>JADRCD010207823.1:5845-19322 GCA_019843815.1 Montemys delectorum | reverse complement strand
TTTTTTTTTTTTTTTTTTTTTTTTTTTTTTTTAAGGTGTATTTGGGGATTGACTTCAGGTCTTCTTGCAAACCCTTTACTGACTGAACTGTGTCTCCAGCTCCATCTACCCCTTCTGGGATCTCAGAATTCTATCCCATTTTCTTGAGTGCACCTGCCAGCTGGACCTTCAATTTTTTTTTTTTTTTCAATGAATGTGTTGCAGTTGTCTCCCAAGCAGTCTTCCTCCCTCAGCAGTATCCGCTATCCTACCCTCCCTCCACCAAACGTCCTTTACAAGAGTGCTGGTTTTAAGACTAGAATCATGATCATGCCTTTCCCGTCTTAGAAATCTTCACCGTCTCCCTATTAACTTACAGGGCAACGCCTACATTCTTCAGTTTATGCAGCATCTGCTGATAGTTTATCAGCCCCTTAGGTCTGTCCTCGTTCCCTACACTGGAAGCAGGATCTTGCAGCCCTACTCTGTGCTTCTAGAGCAGATTCCCCTCAGTGTCTGTTAATTCATGTATCCTACTCCCCAGAAAACTTTTTTTGTTTGTTTTGATTGTTTGGAGACAGGGGTTTTCAGTATAGCCTTGGGCATCCTGGAACTCCCTCTGTAGGCCATGCTGGCTTGGAACTCGGAGATCTGCCTGCCTCTGCCTCCTACGTGCTGGGATTACAGGTACACACCACAAGCTGTCACACAGTAGACTTCTTAAGAGAAGAAATATTTTCAAATTAAATTCCCGTGGCTAAGATATAATCTAGTGTTTGTGACTGTGTTACTTTTCAACTTGACAGAGCCTAGAATCACCTGGGATATGGTCTCTAGGCATACACACAAGGGATTCTCTGATTTCTGTTAAGTCTACGGGAAGCGCCATCTTGGTTTCTAGGCTAGGGGTCCTGGAGTGTGTACAGTGGAGGAAGTGTGCTGAGCACTGGCATGCATTCACTGCTCTCTCTGCTTCAGGACCAGCTGCTTCAAGCTCGTGCTACGCTGATTTCCCAGCCACACTGGGACTTGAACTGTGAGCCAAAATGAACCCCTTTCTCCTCTAAAATGCTTTTATCAAGGTATCTTATTACAGTAATAGGAAAAGAAATGAAAAACAACACTTCAAAGAAGAGTCATTAGTACTTCATTTTAATTAAAATTAACAGTTTAGAAGGACTAGACTGGAATAGTGTTTGAGCTCAACTTCTGGAGAAAAAAAATCACATTTATATAAAGAAAGACAGCAGGCCAGCAGAAATCCAAATGGTGCAGCTCTCATTATTGCACAAGGGTGAAACTGCTTGGGGTAGGATAACACCTGGGCTGGGTCTCAGGAGAAGAGAAATCAAAGGGCAGAACCCTCCAGTCTGTATTTATTCTAGACCTGGAATTCTCCAGTGGTCTGAAAATATAACTAGTATATTGGACACATAAATGCTCTTTACAAACATGGCTGCCGTGCATTTTAGCTACACATATCTTATCTGTTCCAGTCTTGTGTGAGCTCACTGTATAGCTCTCCCATACACAGTACAACATTTGCACACAAAAGCCCCCAGTGTTCACACTCATGGACAACAGGGGAAGTAAGTTTCTCTTTCATGCTTATGGGGAACCATAATGTAGCTATTGTTCACCGTTGGAACTCTTCTGATTTTGGTCATTTACATTAGAGCATGAGAAAAAGTGACAGTTAATTGTGAACAGGTACTAACATAATTCCTAGACTGCTACTACACAATAAAATACAATTAAAAAAAACTTCCCCACCACATTCATTAAGGTGGTAATAACTGTATGAAAAAGAAAAAAAAGGCTGTAAACATATAGAAAAGTTCAACTTTGTCTTCTAAAGAAATTACAAAATGATTTTTGTTTTTAACCTTGAGTGTTACTAAAAAAAAAATATGTAAACCTGTGGACCTAGTTACCACAAAGACTCATCCTAAGCCCAGGTTTGACCTTAAAGTTTGGCCTGAGCTAGTTTGGCCTTCAAGTTTTCTCCAAGTTTGTCCATAAACTCAAATGTATTCAAGTAGTCAGAACGTTGTACACTGGTGGGAGAAAAAAAAAAAAAAGAAATTTAGTTTTTTCTCTGACATGGCAAGAGGTAATTAAAAACAAATCATAGCAATGCTACTACACTTCTAGAAGAGAGCTCATTAATGTTACAAAGCTACAAATCTGTGAGCTATGACTGAGGTTCCTGGGGCTGACTGTGCTCAGGGTAGCCTGCAGTGGGGCCTCATATGCATACATTCTCAGGAGACTACTCGCTGTATGGCTTTGAACTACCATGAGCTTTAGGTCAGGCTAATGCCAATGTGACTGAAACCATTCCACTTAAAGTTTGTTAACAAATGCCTGAAGAGTATGTTTCAAAACCACTATACTGGTAAGAATGCTGCAAATGTATCTTTGTTGGAGATTTAAGAAACATGTAGTAAATGAGTCCACCTCTTTCCTGGGCTATACCAACTGTAACAAATCTTTGAGGATGTACTGGTAGGGAAATGGTATTAACTTATATTTAAGTAGGATTTCATTTTCTGTTTTGTTTAATTTTTTTAAACTTTTGTACATTTTAATTGAAATATAATTATATTACTTTCTTCCATCCCTTCCCTCCCTCAGTCACTCTCAAGTCCCAGCTCTTTCCATGCCCCTCCACTCTCTAATTGATAGTCTTCTTCCCCAATTATTATTGTTACATACATATATGCACAAATATGAAAACACAACCTGATGAGTCCACTTCTGTTGTTGTGTGTTTATGGTTTCAAGGCTGACTTTATAATTTCTCCTTGAGAGAGGATTCTGGGTAACAGCTGATCTAGCTAGGACACTAGGTCCCAGGTCCTCAAAAAAAAAAAAAAAAAAATCCTGGCACCACAGGGACACTTCACCACAGGTACTTCAGGAAGGGACTGCACCGTCTGGATCGCTTCTATTTATACTTAGGCTATTTACTCACTGGGAAGTTAAAGACAACAAAATGGTAGATTAATCTAGTCTCTAAGTGTCCTTCAGTGTCAGTTTTCGCTACAGATTTATTTTTATTAAGTTAAGTGTGTGTGTGTGTGTGTGTGTGTGTGTCTCTGTGTGTGTCTGTTTGCACGCCAGTGTAGCTACCTACTTCAGAACCCTGGAGTTGAACCTGGGTGCTGGGAACCCAACTCGCATTCCCTGCAAGAGCAGTGAGTGTTCTCAAGCCCTGAGCTATCACTCCGCCTCCCCATTGTTTTTTGTTTTTTTTTTTAATTAAATAGAACTCTTTCATTTTAACAACTGCCCACTAGGTCAGAAAGCAGCAGCAAGTTTAGAGCCCAGCTCATAAGCCAAATCTAGTTGTGGCCCAGTTCTGTACACAGGAGTTTAACTAGCTCGCCACTGTGCCTAGTATGCACTTCTTTATGCTCTATGGCCACTCTCCTGCTCCAGTGACAAGTGTGAAAGTGGGTGGTTGTACAAAGATGATTTCACAGAGCTGAGTAGGTCATTTACCTGCTACCACACAATACACACATAGTGTGTTCTGCTGACCCCAGAAAAGACAAACAACTCACATTAACTTCACCGAGGGGTGACTTGACCACAGAGTGCAGGGCATCTCACACTTACTTGGGTAAGCCTTTAATGCAAGCAGCCAAGTCCTTAGTCATAAAGCCAGCCTCAATGGTCTCAATGCAGACTTCTTCCAAAGCCTTTGCAAAGAAGCTGAGCTCATTATTGTTATCAAGCTTTGCCCTGTGGGCTAACCCTCGGGACCAGGCAAAAATGGAAGCTAAGAAAAGAAAACGAAAAAAGTCACTTCTTCAAAGCACTCCAGGTACGGGGACTCCTAGGGTTTCACTCTTTTTTTGGGGGGGGGTGTTTCAAGACAGGGTTTCTCTGTATAGCCCTGGCTGTCCTTGAAGCTCACTTTGTAGACCAGGCTGGCCTTGAACTCAGAAATCCACCTGCCTCTGCCTCCCAAGTGCTAGGATTAAAGGTGTGCACCACCACTAGGGTTTCACTCTTTCCAGAGATGGGGCAGCTTTTCATTTAGGTGATGGGCATCACTAGGTGCTATGAATTACGGATGAGTTTTAGGATGGTTGGAAATATTTTATCTGAAGCTCTGTTAAGAGAGATTTAACTATTTGGCCTTAAGCGACACCTCATTGTTCCCGGGGTAAAGGAAAATGCTTTTGAAAACGCTCCTCTCTGTAACATTTATTCTTCAGCAAAATACAGTATCAATCTTCTGCATTTTAAAGGACATTAAAATAGCTCCTAAATATAGTATACACCCATAAACCCAGCACTTGGGAAGCAGAGACAGGAAGATTACTACAATTTTAAGGCTAGCCTGTGCTGCACATAAAAGTTCTAGGTTAACCTAGGGTACATAGACATTGTTTCATCACTCACCCTCCAAATAAAAGAAAGTAATGATTTGGGTGATGATTTTGTAGGAGTCTATGAGTAGCAAAGGTACATTTCTCAGTTTCCTCTGAGATTGCTTTTGAAGAGTTCTCTGTCTGGAAAACAGTAAAGTAGATATTATCTTACCAATGGGGTTGGTGGATGTCTCCTGTCCTTTCTGGTACATGCGGTAGTGACGTGTGACAGTGCCATGGGCAGCCTCTGCTTCTACCGTCTTACCATCTGGACAAATCAGCACACTGGTCATCATGCCAAGGGAGCCATAACCTGTAAGTGTAGAGCATGAAGTGTTGGGTCCAACTGCATGAACCGCACTGCTCTAGAGATGAGAGTAAGTGACTTGATGTTGACAGGTTATGATAAACAAAATAAACACAAGTGCATACAAGCATTAATCATGCTCTTCAGAAAGCAGGACCCCAGCTTCAAGTTTGAATCAAACTGTCTGGAAAGGCTATCATTCTCTCTGGAGCATCTGCTTTGTATGAGGGGGTGGCCTATACTCCATTCTACCTCTGAGGCTTCATGGTTCCCACGACTCAGTTTTCCTGCCTATAAAGTTAGATAATAAAAGCACTTACTTCGCAGAGTTGCTGTGGGATTAGAGGAATACACACACAATCATGCAGATGTGGTTGCATACTTATATCTCTTAGAACAGATTTTTGTTCTGTGGAATGCCCCTTTGTTCTGGAGTGTGGAAGTGAGTTATCTGCTGCCCTCCAGTGGCTCACTCGCCCTTGCTGAGATGGGATTAAAAGCAGGATGGAATGGGTGGATGCAGGAACCGCCTACTGGCTTTCCCTTGCTCCCACTACTCTTGACAAACACCTCTTTCCTGCAGTTCCCTATCCAGCCAACCTTACTGCCACCTTTAAGTCCATGCAGCTGTTTTCATGCACTCTTTACTCGATTGCAAAGCACTTCCATTTTCTTTACTTCCCCTCACCACCTAACGAAGCTGATGATAAATTAAAATAAAGAGGTTATAAGCAGGCTACTTTTTTTTTTTTTTTGTCTGACACCAAGAAGATTCTTTTATTTTACTTTTTGGTCACATTAGTTTTTATTATTATTATTATTATTATTATTACTAATTTATTTATTTGGTATGTGTGTATGTGTCACATACGCGTCCATTATGTGTGGAGATCAGAGGACAACTTTTGAAAGTCATTTCTATCCTTCCACTGTGTGGATCTAGGAAACTGAACTCCAATCACCATGCTTGGTGGTAGATGCCTTTGCCTGCTGAACCATTTTACCAGCCCATATTGTTCTGGTCATCTTTGACTTCAGTGAAATCAATCTTTTCCCTCCTTATTTTATGCATCTGTAAGTGATTAAAACTAAACAAAACAAAACATCACATAAAAGTAGAAAGTCACTTAATTTTCCTTATTGTCATATCTCACATTGAAAATGTAAAAAGAGAGAAAAGGTATTCTAGCAAGGAGTAAAACAGGGAACTCCTAACCACCAGGGATGGGATCCCCAAGAGCTCTTTATCTGGCAACAGGTCCTAAGTATGCTCCAGAGGAACTGAGATCCCTCCTCCCGCCACCTAACTGTACCAGTCTAAATCTACTCACGCTGATCCAACAGCAACTCTTTATGCTGAAACTGGTAAACAGAAGGAAAGCATTGTAAAAAGTAAAGATGCCTCTGTGTGGGAGCAGTGGCTCTCTCCAGTGCCTGTGCAGCCCCAAGGCTTCAGATGCAGTGACTGGTGAGGGGCTTCGTACCTCACTGTGGATCCAACCTATGCTCCACCTCACTCTGTGGTTTCGTGGCTCCTACCCAACATATCTACCAGGACACTAGCTAGTGCCATCGTCAAGCTGAGAACATAAATGAAAGGCTGTGTGTGAGTACACAGCAGTTGTACCTCTCCAGGAGAGGGAAGGCCCCTCTGCTGCCTTGCAACCTGAGGTCACGTGATTTATAGGCTTTAGGCAAGTGCACGCTCTTGGCTAACAGTGCTTATTGCACTTTGACTGGACATTTAACAACAATGGGTGTGAGGGTTTAGCTCACGATATAGCCCATGCCTAGTCATAAAAGGCCTTAGAATGGCTTTGTGTACCTTTCCCAGAACTCTGATGACACCTGCCATTTTTGTTTGTCTGTTTGTTTTCCGTTTTTTTTTTTATCTACCAGGATGTCACTACAAACGACTGTTCCACTCTAATGCATAAATGCATTAGATTTTAGAGAGACAGAGAGTTGTGTAACCAATTTATATGGCACTAATGTTACCTTCTGTCGGTCTAGTCTACTGATTTTCAAGCTGATTAGAGATACTCAGCTTTCACAAGACCAAAAACAGTTCCTCCCATGGGAAAAGTAAACATAATTGAAATAGACACAAACACTCCTCTGGGGAGATTCAGGTTCTTGGACTTTCCTGTGCAAACCAGAAACCAAAGGGCAATCTGGTGTGGAAGTCAGGGAATTTTACACGGCAAAAACCCCTGTTCTTGAAATTTCTGTAAGCAGCACTGGGCTTTGCACGCTTCCTTTGTGTTGGGAGCTAAGCGCCAAGCATTTGTTTCACAAAGCATTAGAGCAGCCTTCCAGGTTGGCAGGAGGAGCAAGCACACTTAGGACTCACAGCCCGATGAATGACCTCTTGGAGACCCCGTACTTGGTGCTGGGGTCCCTCATTTTACAACTTCTTAGTATTCTCTCTACATTTTTTTGTTTGTTTGAGACAGAACTTTTCTACATGTCCCTGGCTGGCCTTGAACTCATTATGTAGACCATGCTGGCCTTGGAAATCAAAGAAATCCACTTGTCTCTGTCTCCTGGTTAAGGTGTGTAACTCCCGCCCCCCCTTCAATCTGGCCTCATGAGCTAGGAGGATAGGGAAACTGAGTGTTCAGCTATGGCATTAGCGACCCATTGGGACCTTCAACTGCAGTAAAGGTCTGAGATGTGTTAGCATTGTTAAGGCTGGAGCCAAGAATGGCAAATCACTTAAGATCTTTCTGTGTGACTTTGAGTAAAGCTACTTTCCCAGGAGGAACGTGATTCCGCTTATCTAGGCTTCCTGCACTGTTAATGGTTCATCATTTGGCAAGGATTAAGAAAGTCCCTTGGACGGCTGGGCTAGAGAGATGGCTCACCGCTAAGAGCTCTGCTCTTCCCAAGGATTCCAGTTCAATTCCCAGCACCTAGATGGCAGCTCACAACTGCTAAACAGCTCCAACGGTAGGGGACCTGGCACTTTCACAGACATACATGCAGGCAAAGCACTAGTGTACACAAAGAAGTCTTAAAAACAAGAGACCAAAGCCCCTTCTCACACCAGAGACCTTTGTGGGCTAGCCTCACTGCAGTATGGGCCTCCTTTGCATGGTCCTCTGGTCACTTATTTAGATTTACCTTGGGCTACTGAGTCTGACTGCACATCACCATCATAGTTCTTACAGGCCCAGATGAAGCCCCCCTCTGATTTCATGGCCTGGGCCACCATATCATCTATGAGCCTGTGTTCATACCAGATCTTCTGAGCTTCAAACTGGGACTTGTATTGCCTAAAACAAGCAAACAAACAAGAGAAAACAGGAATAAAAATGAATTAGTTTTATCAGGGATACCATTCATAACTCTCCAAAAGGATAGGAAACATTATTATTAGAAGATACAGCATACGCTTGGGACAGACAAATGCTTAGATTCCTATCCTGGACCTTCAGAGTGTCTGTCTCTCAGAACACTGTTCTCTCTTACAAACGAAGGTCTAAGAATTATGTGAGAAAAATAGATTCTCCCACATATTTCTTTGCTTCCCACATTTTCAATAATGATCAGATTCTGCAATTCAATTTATTTTTAAAATATAATAGTGCCCAAGCTTGGAACAGATGGGCCATAGGAAGAGGAATCTCCATGCTTCAGCAAAGGTCTCATTTCACTTCTAAGCTCCCATCTGAACACTTGCCCTGCCTGGGAGTTATGCCACGATAAGAGCAGACACAAGTATGCCTCATGTGTGGCTGAAGTGAGAACTGTTACATACAAATAACATAACATCTTAAAGCAGACCTTTCAATTCAAGCAAAAGTCTTAGGAAAAGTAAACTGGGCCTGCTTCAGAAACACACACTTTCAAAACATTGGTACTTTTCAACATAAACCGGCTACTTTATTCAAACACTGAACACCCTGTCCCTACCAAGAAAATAAACACGTTCCCTTATTTAGGAACACATTTACCTTCTAAGAGCACCTCAGAGTAGTTTCCTTTCAGTCCTGATAAATTTCAGATTTGCCTTACCCAATGTAAGGGTTAATGATGTGGCTCACTCAGTTTGCCCTAGGGGCTACATCCTAAATGCTCTCAGTCTTTACTTGGAAACAGAAAAAGAAATAAGGGCCATAGTTACTTGTCATAGATCTCCTGGAAGATGTCTTTGAAACGCCCATCATACTTCTTCAGAATAGTGTTCTTGGTGCTTAGATACAAAGGCCAGCCCTTCGACAGAGCCATTTGGAAGGAACTGTGTGCAAATTCTTCAATTGACTTATCCTGGTTGTACATGCCCATGGCAACACCGCCACCTTCTGTGGAGAGGAAATCACCAAGGACACAGAGGAGAAAGGTAAGGATGATAGCATCTGTAGCAAGACTAGGACCGTGGACAACACCCAAGGACCAATTTCTCGGCAGCCACCGTGGGCTCAGGACTGCGAAACTCCAGAATTCCCAGCTTGGACAGGCTACGGCACAGGCACAGAGGGGAAGCATTTGTTTTAGATGAGGACGTTTTAATGTATTTTAGAAGGGCAACAGCAGTGAGAAAACCATATGGTCTTTAAGATCTCAAAGACTGCAGGCACAGAGGCGCACGTCCTTAATCCCAGCACACAGGAGGCTGGGGCAGGCAGATCTCTGTGAGTTTGAGGCAAGCCTGGTCTACAGAGTGAATTTTACGATAGCCAGGGCTACACAGTGAGAGCCTATCTCAAAAACAAAAACAACAGAAGATCCTGAAGATATCAAAACACGGAAAACTACCCCTGGGAACTAGAAGTATAATCAAGAGTGGGAAAAGAAGTTGGAACTATTCTTAACACACTTTAACATGTTCCAACGTGGAATTTGTTTGTTTTGTTTATTTTTGTTTTTTGTTTTGTTTTGTTTTGTTTTTTGAGACAGGGTCTCTCTGTAGCGTTGGCTGTCCTGGAACTTGCTCTGTAGACCAGGTTAGCCTCAAAGTCACCTGAGATCCCCCTGTCTCTGCCTTCAGAGTGTTGGGATTAAAGGCATGTGCCACTACTGCCTGACTGTACTTTATTTTTTAACTGTGTGCATATACAGCATGGGTGTGTGTGTGTGTGTGTGTGTGTGTGTGTGTGTGTGTGTATGCCACCGCACTCATGCGCGCTAGAAGATAATCTCAGCCTTTATTTTCTGTTGCTGTAGGCAGGATCTCCTTTGTTGCTCACTACTACATTCATCAGATTAGCTAGTTTGTGAGCTTCCAAAGTCTCTTGTCTCTGCTTCCCATCTCCCTGTGGGGGCACTGGGATTACCAACATTTGCTTTTTGTGTGTAGGATCTGAGGATTTCAGCTCTTGCTTGCACAGCAAGTACTCTGCCCAGTGAGTGATCTCTCTTGTTCCCAACATGCATCTTAAACTTAGGCATCCGTACTGGACAAAGATTTGCATTTTAACTACTGGGTAAAAATCTTCTAATTTCCGGGGGCATACTGAGCACACCTGTGTTAATTGGGGTAAATAATTACGTTACATATAATCACCGGTGTTTCACAACTCTTATTAACTGACCTCTGTTATTACTGAAAGTCAGAACCTGAATCCATGCCAAGGCCCCAGGCTAACTTGGCTGAGAATGTGAAAAACAATAAACCGGTAGAACTAGAATCTATGAATCAATGAAGATATAGAATCTATGAAAACAATATCACTTAGAGGAGGCAAGGAATGCAAACGCTAGGGAGGCTCTGGGTTTCCTGTTTGGGTGAATGTTTAAAATTTTGGACATAGTTTAAGATAAATATGTGTATGTGTGCATGATGTTCATGTGTATGTATGAGTGACTGTATGCACATGTCTGTGCATAAACAATGTGTGGAGGTCAGGACAACCTCAGGGGCTGGTCTTCCATCTTGTTTAAGACAGGGTCTCATGATACTAACCACTGTGGGGGCCAGGGTAGCCCAGCCTAATAGTAGGCAGACAGTTGTGCTTAGCCTACATGTGGGTTCTGGGGATTCAAACTCAGGTCCTAAAATTTGTGTGGCAAGTGCTCAAGTGCTTTATCCCCAAAACCACCCTCCTAACCCTTTAGACTTTGATGTTCCTCAGAAACACTGAAGATTCAGGCAGTTGCAAAACTAGCTCCCCCCTCCCTTTTTTTTTTTTCTTTTCACTCTTCAAGACAAGGTTTCTCTGTGTAGCCCTGGCTGTCCTGGAACTCAGTCTGTAGACCAGGCTCGCCTCAAACTCACAGAGATCCGCCTGCATCTGCCTCCCAAGTGCTAGGATTAAAGGCATGCGCCACCACCACTTGGCCATAGCTAAGTTAAACAAAATTACTGTAACAAGGTAGCTTAAGGCATCTGTCTGTACAGTGGTACGCACCAGGACAGACGGCACATACCTTCAAAGTTATGTACCATGTATGTCACCTTCTGAGTTCCATCTTTTGGTGTGTAGGTTATCTCCACCTTTCCAGGCCCAGGAACAACAAAATCAGTTGCTCTGTACTGTGAAGAGGGGAAATACACATTAGGAAAAGTACCCCACCTGAAACTGTAAGGGGAAAAATAGATTACAGAGCCCAACATCAGCAGTGTACCGTGAGGCTCTTTGGTTGGCTCCTTTGGGTTGGGGGTGGGGTGGGGTCCACTACAAGGGAGGTCTACTTGGTAGTAAAATAGTGCATGTTGAAGATGGGCACATCTTCATCAAGGGCCTATGGTACTGACAGCAGCTTTATGAGCATCAACTCAGAGTGGATGGAGAATGTCATAAACTTCTGTCTTAGCTTTGTTTCTGTTGCTGCGATAAAACACTCCAACAAAAGCAATCTGGGGAAGAAAGGATTTCTTTCAGCCAGGCTCAGGTGACGGTCCATCACAGTGGGGAAGTCACAGCTGCAGAAGGCGTGGAAGCTGGCCATATCACCACCACAGTCGGGAACGGAGAGCAATGCATGCACGCACACTTACGCTCAGCTATTTCTTTCATCCAATCCAAAGCCCAGTCGGTATTAGCTGGGTTAAAAAAAATTCCCTCCCAGACAACATGCCAGCCTAAATCAAGACAACTCCTTCTTAAGACTCTGTTCTCAGGGGATTCTAGACTGTTGACATGGCGATCAGAACTACCCACCCCTGACATTCCCCCTTTAGGAAGCTGGTAGCTGCTCAAAGGCAGACACAGGGAAAAGACATTTTAAATGTCAAAATGGTGGTGAGGAGTGCTGGGTAGAATGAGAGAACAGAGAGAGATGATATTGGCTATGGTCCAGCGGGAAAGCTAGAGGGAGATGCCAGTAGTGCTCTCCCACTGACGACGACAACAGAGCTTACATCATGTCCTGATGCTAATCTAGAAGCTGAATGCCGAGCACATCTGATTCTGGCACCAGTTTTTCATGAAGGAACCAGGGAAGAATGCAGCTGGTCAAGTGGCCTGGGATGTGACGTGCTGTTAGAGTTCCAGGGTTCAGTCTCCCACTGTGGTGATCACTGCAACTACCACAGACACATGTGCACACCAAGCAGACATTCTGGAAGCAGCAACAGCAGATGGATGGCCCCAGGTTAGGGCAGTTCAAAGGATGGGCACCTCCAAGATGGGCCTGAGCTACTCGACAGGGGACACACGTGCCCCCAACGCACCAGATGCTCACAAATCATTGTGGCAAGGGATCTTTTTCAGGACACGGGCTGGTGCCAGCTACACCTGCTGTTTTACAGTGATCTTAACCACAGTGTGCAAAAGGTCAGTCAGGTAACAGAAAAGACTAAACACTTCTGTCATCAGAAGTACTTTACTATGGTAATTGAGGCACTGATGTGTCCTAAAATGCTCTGTACAGATCTGTGAACATTAAACCGTGAGTCAACATGCTGTTTCCAAAAAAAGAAAAAGAAAAAAAGAAAAGAAAGAAAGAAAGAAAGAGAGGAAGAAAGAAAGAAAGAAAGAAAGAAAGGAAAAACCCATTCCTCAAGTAACTATAACCACACGAATGAATTCAGCAATAAAAAGGACAAATAAAGACTAGGCAGCATGCTAGTTAAGTTAACGCTCAGGGAATCTGTGCTTTTGTCATCTAGATTCCCTTTCCAGCTGAGACGTGTGAAGGGCTGGTCGGGATGAAGACTTCTTGAGAGTCACAGTGTGAAACAAAAGCCATGTGACACATCAAGGACCAGGCTGGCGACCCTGTCCCAGGAACACAGTGACATCTGCTGTGGCCAGTTTTCAGGGATGAGTCTATAGAAGCCTCTAGATGTTGGCTGGTTTCTGTTTTGTCTAAGGTTCGTTTTGATATATAAGCTACTTTCTGTTAAAACCCAAAACTTCAGTTTCCGCAGACTTTGTAATCTGTGTTGTTGGCAACCTTTCTGTCCAATTCACCAGTGAGACTAACTGTCCGAGTACACAAATGAATGACACTCGTTTTCCAAACAGTACAGAATGCTTTCACAAGACTGATCGCAGCTACTGGGTAACTTTCTCTTTATCCATGAAGCCATCAGCTTAATGTAACACCCGCTAGTTCTTTATGTGGCTGAAATTAGAATCAGGTGAGGTTTTTAAAAAGAAACACCGATCCTCACAAAATTCAAATTTCAATGGCTCTATGGTGGGACTCAAATACTAGAAGTGAAATGAAACAAAAACGAAGACAGACAAACAAACTTAAAAACCCAAACCAAACCAAAGCAGCAATGCAAAAAAACCGTCACCATTACCACCCCACCCACAGCAAGAGCATCTCATGACAAGATCGCACTGCACAGCCGGCATTGAGACCGCTGCTCTGAGCATATGACCTTACCAATGCAAAAATGGCAATGTCG
>JADRCD010207822.1:42459-75238 GCA_019843815.1 Montemys delectorum | reverse complement strand
ATTCTTTAAAATTTATAAAATATTATAACAATAAAAATGAGTATTGTTATAATATTTTATAAATTTTAAAGAATATGACAAAAAAGATATTGTAGGTATTGAAGGGGGGGTCTCTGGGAGGAGTTGGGCTACAAAAGGAAAACAAGAATGTGATCTAATTCTATTTACTTAAAATATGTTTTTAAATGTTAACAAATTCAGATAAATTGAAATCATGTAACTTTTCTCATTATAATGCAATAAAACTTAAAAAAAAATGTGAGAAATTGGTGCTTGGCCATGTGATTTGTCTCAGGTTGATCCAGTTATTCATTGGCTATCCTCTCAGTCTCTGATCCATCTTTGTCCCTGAATTTCTTTTAGACAGGACAAATTTTGTTCTTTATGTCTTCTGTGTGGTGGTCGAAACTGATGATTCAGGTTTCTTCTCATGGTGTCATACATTCAACATTTATACTCTGTCCCTAAATCACATAAAACGCAGTAGAAGCAATTGTTATTCAGTGCTAAGCAATCTTGCTAGACTAGTGGTTTTATATTTTTAATTTTAATTTTATCTTTTGAATACAAAGTTTCCCTGTGATGTCTTGGCTTTTCTGAAAGTAGGTATGTAGACCAGACAGGTCAAATCACTCTTGCTCCAGAGAGTTGGGATTAGATGTGAGCCAAGGTGCCTGGATTATTTTGTTTTTGTATTATTAGCTGATGTGCTTGGAATCTAGATTTTTGTACATATAAGCATATGCTGTTATTGAGATCTTCATCCACATCTGGAGATTTGAAATTTGGCCAAAAATGTACAGACTATCTTCTGTTTCTTAGGCTGGCATGTGTTCATGAAACTAATACTACCTGAGCCTTCTGAGTCACTAGATTCTTAGTGTGTGACATTCTTTTTTTTTTAAGATTTGTTTTATTTATTTTATGTGTATGAGTACACTGTAGCTGTACAGATGGCTGTGAGCTATCATGTGTGTGGCTGCTGGGAATTGAACTCAGGACCTCTGCTGGCCCCATTCACTCTGGCTCCACTCACTCCGGTCCCCACTCGCTCCAGCATAATTCACTGTAGCTGTCTTCAGACGCACCAGAAGAGGGCGTCAGATCTCACTATCGGTGGTTGTGGGCCACCATGTGGTTGTTGGGATCTGAACTCAGGACCTTCGGAAGAGCAGTCAGTGCTCTTAACCACTGAGCCATCTCACCAGCCCGGTGTGTGACACTCTTACTACCTGCTGTGTTCCTTTTGAAAAATTTTTTAAAGAAATATGACTATATTGCCTATTTGCATGAATTTGTGTCATGTGTGCCTTATATTCACTGCTGTTAGGAGATGGCCTTAGAACTTCTGAACCTGAAATAATAGGTAGTTATGGCCCCCCATATAAATACCGCTAATTACCCCAATTATTTGGAAGACCAGCAAGAGTTTTCCACTGCTGAGCTATTTCTCCTGCCCTATGTTGCTTATTTTTGATTAACATTTACATTACTAGTATTTTCATCTGTCTTATTGTAACAGTTTACACATGTATCCCCATTTAGTAAAATCTTTTTAAAAATTTTTTTAATTCTTTTTAAATTTAATTGGTTATGCTATTTACTCACATTTTAGATGTTATACTCCTTCCCAGTTTCCCCTCCACAACCCCCACCCCCATCCCCACCCTCTACCTCTATGTGGGTGCTCCCCAACCCACACACCCACTCCCAGCTCAGGGCCATACTATTCCCCTACAGTGAGTCATCCAGCCTCCACAGGACCAAGGAACTCCTCTCCCATTGATCCCAGATAAGGCCGTCCTCTGCTACATAATCAGCTGGAGCCATGGATCCCTCTATGTGTACTCTTTGGTTGGTGGTTTAGTTCCTGGGAGCATTGAGGGGTCTGGTTGGTGGATATCGTTGTTCTTCCTGTTAGGTTGCAAACCACTTCAGCTCCTTCAGCCCTTGTCCTAAATTCTCCATTGGAGTACTCAAGTTCAGTCTTATGTTTGGCTGTGAGCATCCACATTTGTATTGGTCTGGATTTGGCAGAGGCTCTCAGGAGACAGCTATACATCAGGCTCCTGGAGGTAATGGAGTTTGACTATATAATGAGCAAACATTACATTGCCTCACAATTTTCTTGGCTTGTTGTCAAGTGATATAGAATTCTTTCTTTAAATAGAATTCTTTCTGTTAACCTGGTGTTTCCTTTTTAATGGAATTCTGAAGCTTCTAGTATACTTCCTATCAATAGCTGGTAAATTTCATTATTACCTTGTTCCAGAGGGCCTGCCAGGACAGACCTGTATGAGATCTTATGTGTGTTATATATAATGGATAACTCTTATTTCTGATCATGTGTTATAGATTAATAAATAGTGAAGTCAATTCAGAATCATCCTGAATAAGTTCATCAGTCTCTATGTATAAAACAACCCTTTCTGCATATTAAGAGTCAGTTACTAGATTAAGAGACTCTTGAAAATCTGACAACACCATGAGTACTGCATATAATTCAGACATATAATTCAGATTTTGAACTGACTTATAGAGACTCTCAGCCACCTTACTTACATCTTCTGATTTATGTCCTGCTTTTCCTGATTTACTGGCATCAATGTAAAATGTAGGGGCTTCAGATATTGGAGTTCCTTTTATTATCTGAGGGAGAATCCAATTACTTCTTTTGATGAACTGAAGCTGCTTGCTTTTAGGGTGTCTGCTGTTAATCTCTCCCAAGAAATTACTGCATGCTCTTTGTCAGTGTTCATTTTGTGCCCATAATGAGGCAATTTCTGTGTTAGTAAAAGGTACCACAATTTCAGCTGGATCCATTCCGACTAATTGGCAAAGTCTCATTTTTCTTGGCTGGTAGAAAGGAAATTGCAATATACACATCTATACATATTAAATTTCCTCATCCACAGGTTACCATTCAAATTCCTGATAACCCCGTGAATAATCATCATCTGAAGGTCTTTGTTGTATGTTAACTGAATAGACTAAAGTTTGTTTTCTAGTAACCTATGGTTGGCTTTCTATATATAATTTTATCTTCAATCTCTACCTGATTATTTTCCTTAATTGAAAATTTAAATTCCTCTCTTAAGGTCTGTGCTCATGCTTCATATCTCTCCATTTGTAGCTCTTCCTGTTTCTTGAGTTCCTATATTCTCTGTTCAAGGTTCTGCTTTCACATTTTGATTTTTTTCTTTATATTGTAATTCTGATAATCTGCTGTACATTTTATTTTCATTGACTAATTTTAAAAGGTTAATCTCTAAGTCTTGCTTCCAATGCTCATTATTTTCTCTTTGCTGCTCAGTTTGATCTGTGAGCTGTTGAATCTTTTGTTCTAGCATCCTTTTCACCTCCTGTCTCCTACCTTCATTTTCATCCTTCTGTCTCTTATTCTGATCTATAATTTCCTGTGTCTTCAATTCTAGTATTTCCTCTAGGCCACATTGCCAAGTCTTAAATTTTTCTTTCTATTGTTCATGCTGCTCTATAATTTCCTGTATCTTCTGTTCTAAGTCCTGCTCCCATAATCTTAGCTTCTTTTTATGTTGTAATTCTGATATTGCAGCATCTGCCTTATTTTGATTTACTAACTTTAGTAAATTATTCTCTAGACTTGGCTTCCAAATTTTATCTTACCTGTTTATCTCCTTGCTGTTCAGTCTGATACATGAAAAAAATTCCTTTTTCTAGCATCTCTTCCAGCTCTTGGGTCTCTCCAGCCATCATTCTCCTCTTTCTGATGCTTATTTTGACCAATAAGCATCAGAACTATATGTAAGTAGACTGTAGCTGTCTTTAGACACTCCAGAAGAGGGCGTCAGATCTCATTATGAATGGTTGTGAGCCAACATGTGGTTGCTGGGATTTGAACTCAGCACCTTTGGAAGAGCAGTCAGTACTCTTAACAGCTGAGCCATGTCTCTAGCCCCTGGATGTCTACTAAGGATTTTTCCTTAACCTGTAGTTCTAGCATTACTTGTAATCTCTTTTCTAAGGCAAGTAATTTTTTTCCCCCTAGGGCCCTGTCTTTTGAGACGACATACTAAATCAAGAGAATGAATATTGCAATACTGGTAAATGATAAGGTGCCTATTTCCTTTAAATCCATCCCTGTCAAACCATTCAAAATATAATCCCATAACTTGTGGTCTCCTTCTACCTCCTCCACGTCAGTCTTATCTTTCCTCCTCCCCTCTTCCTAAAAGGTATTTATTGTGTTTCTCATCTTTAATTATCAAAAGGTTATATACCTCTCTTTATTACCAATGTTTTATCTGATCTGGAGCCCTTTGTACTGCTGTCTCCCTCTGCTGTTCGATTCAGAACACTGCAGTCCTCTCCAATTCTTTTATTTACAGGAAAACTAAGTGTAGAAAGACCCCTGGTTCTGTGCTCCTGTTTGGGTTGCAGCTGGCAGCATGGGCGTGTGTAGTGATCTTAGGCAGCCTGCAACACAAGCAAGCAGTAGGGAGATCCAGTCTCACTGTCTATTTCCTGTGTAGATATGGGGGGAAGGGGCAGAGAGATACTAGGAAGTGAACACAGAAAGGCTCTCTCAGGCATATATGGCTAGATCAGTTCACTATGCCTGCCCAAAAACTACTTCCCAGGCAGTTGTGCTCCAGGGTCTCCTGTCCCTACTTGTGATTATTACATGGTGCTGCCCAGGTCCACCTCCATGCTGGGGTGCTGGCCTGGGCCTTAGCTTTCCGCCTGGGGGTTGGCAGAGGGAGCCTCTCTGCAGTTCTCTGTAGGTCCCTCAGAAACAATTAGCTTTCAATTCACACACTGCTGCAGACTAGATCACTGCCAAAGCTGTATTTGGGGATGTGGGAGGGCAGTGAACTTTTGTCTCAAGTTAGTTGAGTTCTAATCGATATGATGGGCACAAATTTGTTAGTGTAATTCTCCAGCCTAAATAAGCCTGTGAAATGAAAACACCAACTCAATTAACATGAATAGAAGCTGCATGCCTAGATTGGGCAGATCTACCACTACACTACTATATTCCCCAGCTATGAGATCCCTTAAAACTTTCAGTCTCCTTCTACCTCCTCCTCTTCAGTCTTCTCTTCCCCCACCCCTCTTCTTTCCCTTCACTCTTTCTCCTTTTCTCCCCAAAACTTTTTAGCTCCACCTTTCTCCCATTGCCCAATCACTGGCTTTAGCTTTTATTCTACAAGTTAAAATGAGAGAAGGTTCACATGCAGTCACATGAGTACATACATGATTTACTCCTCATCCCAGGCAGCCCCTCTTGGGGAAGCAGAAAAATCATTAAAATATAAACAGCACCAGGGCAACCCACAACAGAAGGCCAAAGATGAGCCTAAATCCAGACCAGAAGGAGTTCATTTTGACTAGCCCTGACTGCTATCTCAGGGCTAGTCTGCACTATATAGAATTCATTTTAACTTTCATTTTTATTTTATGTGCATGGATGCGTTGCCTGCATATGTCTGTGTACAGTAACTGTAAGGCCAGAAGGAGCATGAAATCCCTTGGGACTGGAGTTATAGGACATGGGTAGCTACCGATTGGTTTCTGGGAATGAAACTTGTCTTCTCTGTAACAAACCTCAGTGCTCTTGACTGTATGTGCCTCTCTAGCTGTGTTTTTATTGATAATTGTTTGACATTTTAATTAAAATATATTATGTTATTCCTTATCCTCTTTCCATGCCTTCCCCACTTCTTCACTTGCAAGTCATTAATTTTAAGTATGTTTGAGAAAGTAATAAAATCAGGAATAAAACATACTGAGTGCATTTCTGTTGGTTGTGTGTATATGGTCCAGGGATGAACACTTTGCATTGGATAAGCAATGAGAAAGCTCATCTCTGCCTTAGGCTAATTCTCCCATTTTTAGACACTTGTTGTGTTCCACTTTCATGGTAATCATATTCCTCTGGAACAATAAAACAAATTAAACTCTTTCATAAGTTGCTTTAGACATTGTATTTTATCATAACAATAGAAAGAGCGGTAATACACAACCAACTTTAGTTTTACACCTGCAAGAGTTATTTCATGTAACTGAAGAGATTTGTGAAATCTAAAAGGTTTCCTTACTGTTGACTTCATATAGCTTTTGTCCCCAATATGAGACTGCATGTGCAAACAAAATAGAAGGACATCATAAAGTTTGAATTTATTTGTTGAGGCTTGTCACATTTTTTAAAAATAATGTTGAGTAACTAAATGTAAGTATTTTGGCTAAGATCTTACCAAATTCTCTGTGGTCATACAGTACTTTTTAAGGTCCTCAAAGATTATTGTGATATGCAAAGGCTTTAAAGATTGATTACATACTGAAGAGTTTACTCTTGTATAAAAATACTGGAAAGTACAAAATTTTTAACACATTGACTATGTTTATGCGGTTTCTCTGCATTATGACTTTTCCTCATGGTTTCTAACACTACCACTACATGCAAAGACTTTACCACGTTGCTTATTCATAGTGTTTCTTTCCAGGATGTGTTCTCTTATGTTTTCATAGATAACTGTGTTGTGAAAAGGTTTTATCACATTGATTATATTTGTAATATTTCCCTTCAATATGTGTTCCACTATATATTCAAAGATGACCATGATATACAAATGTTGGGAACAAGCAAAAGGAACTTGCCCTAAGGACTGCCTTTTTGCCTTTTTTTTATTTTTTATTTTTTTATTAGATTTTTTTATTTACATATAAATTTCTCCTTTCCCAGTTTTCCCTCCAAAAAACAAACAAACAAACAAACAAAAACAACAAGAACAAACTCCTGTTGCCTCCCCCTCCCCATGCCTGCCACCCCACCCTCTCCCACTTATTGGCCCTGGCATTCCCCCACACGGGGGCACAAAACCCTCACAAGGCCGAGGTCCTCTCCTCCTATTGATGATCGAATTTGCAATCCTCTACTATACACATGCTGCCAAAACATTCAGGACTGCCTTTTTGATACCAACCTCCATTTAATCATAAGTTGAAATTAAGTTTAAGCCCCAGATCATAACGGACCTGTGTACTTAACAATATCTGGCCAGCATTCATTATTCAAGTTTTGTTTCCCAAAACATGATTGTTCCTAACCATAATTTCTGTTATTCCTATCTTATTCCTCAAAATATAATGCCTATTTCTAACCACAAAAGAACACATGGCTATGATAGACTAGACCATAAAACCTACATTCTGTATCATTTGACATAAAGAGTAACATAAGGAGTGGTCTTCTTGTTTGGAATCTATATAACTTTCTGGCTCAGTGTGGGGGAGGAGTATAGTATTAGAGATAAACTTCTATGTATATTTTTCTGGCCCTGATTGATCAGTAGTGACTTGATTACAATAAAATCTTTTCATTTGCGTTGTCCTGGTGTCTGAGTTGTGCTGGACCTCAGTCACCCCATAACATAAAGGCTTTACCGTATTGCTGACATTCATAGGATTTCTCTCCAGTATTAATAGTTTCATAATGATGAAGACTATTGAGGTGTGCAAAAGCTTACTAAATACATTCACAAAGTTTCTTCACAGTACAAATTCTTATACAATGAAGAAGACTACGGAATTGTGCAAAGGCTTCACCATATTAATATATTCACAGTGTTTCTGACATAGTGTTTCCATTTCTAGGACGAGTTCATGAACAAGGCAATGCTTAAAAAAGCAAATATTTTATTGGGCTCACTTACAGTTTCAGAGGTTTGGTCCATTTTCATTATAGCAGGAAGCATGGTAGGCATTCAGGCAAACATAATGCTGAAGGAGGAGCTGAGAGTTCTACATGTTGATCCAAAGGCAGCCAGGAAGAGCCTGTCTTCCAGGGAGCTCGTAGGAGGTCTCTTCAGCACTGGGTGGAACTTCAAAGCCCACCCCACGGTGATGCACTTCCTCCAACAAGACCACACCTCCTGATAGTGCCAGTCCCTGGGCCAAACATGTACAAACTACCACATTCCACTCACTGGCCCTCAGTGATTGTTCAAACACATGGGTATATGGGGACCACATTTAAATATAGCATAATGCAAAATACATGAGCTCCAACTTCAGAAGTCCCTGTGATGTATAGCAGTTTCAAAATGTTCAAATGTTCAAAGTTCAAATGGCAAAAGTTCAAAGTTCAAAGTCTCTTCTGAGATTCATCCAATTGTATAACTGTAATCTGCTATATTTTCAACCATGATACAGTAGACACAAAGAAAAAAAAATTTGTCCAATCCAAGATTAATGCAAAAGCTGAAGCAGGGACTGAGGGAATGCCCAGTGACAACTCTCCCCATCCCATGGGCAAGCACCAATCCATGACATTATTAAAGATACTCTGGGGCTGGAGAGATGGCTCAGTGGTTAAGAGCACTGACTGCTCTTCCAGAGGTCCTGAGTTCAATTCCCAGTAACCACATGGTGGTCATAACCATCTGTAATGGGATCCAATGCCCTCTTCTGGTGTGTCTGAAGACAGCTATAGTGTGCTCAAATAAAATAAATACATATTATAAAAAAAAGATACTCTGTTATGTTCCCACATAGGAGCATAATTGTCCATTGAGAGGCTCCACTCAGCAGCTGACTGAAACAGATGCAGAGAACCACAGTCAAGCATTGAATGGACCTTGGAGACACTTACAGAAGTGTTGGGGGATGGATTGAAGGCCCTGAAGAGGATAGCAACTCCACAGGAAGACCAACAGACTCAACTAACCTGGACTCTTGCACACACTCAGAAACTAAGCAACCAACCAAATACCATACACAGGCTGGGCTAAGGCACCTGGCACATATGTAGCAGATGTGGAGCTCAGTCTTTGTAAGGATCCTCCGACAACTATAGCAGGGGCTATCCCTAAAGCTGCTGCTTCTCTTTGGAATCTTTTCCTTTACTGGGCTGCCATGTGTGGCCTCAGTGGGAGAGGATGGGCTCAACCTTGCAGAGACTTGATGCACCATGGTGTGGTAATACTGAGGGGATCCACACCCTCTAAAATGAGTAACAGGAGATTGGGAGGAAGGACTCTGTGAGGGCAAGGGACCTAGAGTAGGGACAATGATCAGGCTTATAATGAATATATAAATTATTGGAGAAACAAAAAAAAAAAAAGTAAGAAAGTGTCTTAGTCAGGGTTTCTATTCCTGCACAAACATCATGACCAAGAAGCAAGTTGGGGAGGAAAGGGTTTATTCAGCTTACACTTCCACATTGCTGTTTATCACCAAAGGAAGTCAGGACTGGAACTCAGGCAGGTCAAGAAGTAGGAGCTTATTCAGAGGCCATGGAAGGCTGTTACTTACTGGCTTGCTTCCCCTGGCTTGCTCAGCTTGCTTTCTTAGAGAATCCAAGACTACCAGCCCAGGGATGGCCCCACCCACAGGGGGCCCTCCCCCCTTGATGACTATTGAGAAAATGCCTCACAGCTGGATCTCATGAAGGTATTTTCTCAACTGAAGCTCCTTTCTCTGTGACAACTCCAGCTTGTGTCAAGTTGACACACAAAACCAGCCAGTATAGAAAGTAAGAAAGAAAGAAATGTTTTAACTCTATACACACTATCATCTCCCCCAAAAGGAATCTAGAAAGGCTCCTCCTATAAGAGCTTCCACAAGCTCCACAAAGAAAACCAGACAGGACAGACAAGTGGTCAAAGACATCATCCTATCTAGAACCTTTTTGTTTCAATCAACTGCATTTTGACCCTGGGCACTATAGGTTTATGCTCATCCTGTGATGAAAATGCATTTAGTCTACAGTGATCCCAAGAGTCTGTAGAAGCTCCTACAATGTTCAATGTCTAAAGTCTCTTCTGACACTCAAGGAAATATCTTGAAAGCCACATCTTGTGAAATCAGAAAGCAAGTTGTATCTTTCCAAAATACAATAGCACAGAATACCCCTTCCCATTCCAATAGATTGGAATGTGTACATAAGTGAGAGAAGATTGGACCAAGGCAAGAACAGCAGGGTAAATATCAAATCCTATAACTTTGTTTCAAACACATTAGACTTTACTTTCTAACGGTTTAGATGGTCCTATTCCTGTAACTTCTCATTCATCTCTCAGTTTGGGTATTTCCTCTCCCTCTATGCATCTCTCCAAAGCAAATTTCTCAATGCCTTAGATATCTCAACAAGTTATGATTGAAAAATCCAATTCAAGTATCATCCTCACAACTTCAATGCAATGAACTCTCACAGAATCTTCACTAAGACTCTGACTCTGCCAAAACATGGCTGGAATAGTGCTAAACTGGAACCATAGAGGAAGAATCCATAACCTTGAATTTTTTTATGTTTCAGTTTCTAGAAGCAGCACAATATATATGACCCTGTCAAGTTTGGCTTCTAGGTTGATGGACCCTGCCTCTCTTAGGCCACAGTTGCAGCAGATTTTATTTAAAGGTCCTTACTAGGACTAGGAAACACTTTACCTACTCCTTCCATTAATTTAAGATTCAGCAGGAGGAAGTATTACACTTAGGGTACCTTTTTAGGCATATTCCCACAAGGGCATATGTTCCATTAAGTTCATAGCCATTTTATTTATACCAACTAGAAACGGCAAACAATCCAGATGTCCCTCAACCAAACTATGGATACAGAAAATGTGGTTCATTTACAAAATGGAATACTATTCAGCTATTAAAAACAAGCACATCATGAATTTTGCAGCCTAATGGATACAACTAGAAACTATTATCCTGAGTGAGGTAACACAGACCTAAAAGGACATGCATGTATGTGCACACTTAAAATGAATAATAACTATAAAGTATAGGATATCCACACTATACTCCATAGACCCAAAGAAGCTAAACAAGAAGAAAGGCCCTAATGAGCATGGTTGAATCTCATTCAGAAGGGAGAATAAAACAGTCATAGAAGGCAGATGGAAGAGAGAGAACTGGATGGGAAACTAGATAAGTAAGAGGAAGGAAGTGTGGTCAAGAACAGGTATGTTGAGAAACAAGAGATGATCAGAGGATCAGGAAAGTGAATTAAAATCTGCATCTGGCAGGGGTGGGAGGTGGAAGGGTTGTGACATCTTTAGGTTGTACCAGAGACCAGGAATGGGAGGGCATGAAGGAGTCTATGGGAGTGATTTTAGCTGAGATCCATGGCAGTGAGATCTGGGCCCTCAGGAGGCCACATTCTGCTGCCAGGCAAGACCTCTAGTGGAGAGTACATCAACTGAACCAAAAAACTTTCCACCCAAAATTTGTCCTGTCTACAAGAAATGCAGGCAGGAAGATGGAGCAGAGACTGAGGGAACGGCCAAGTGATATCCTGACCAACTAGAGACCCATCCCATGGGCCAGTACCCATGCCTTACATTAGTGAAGATCTTTTGTTATACTTGCAGACAATAGCTTAGCATAATTGTCCTCTGAGAGTCTCCATCCAGCACCTGAATGAAACAGATGCACAGATCCACAGACTATCATTTAACATCACTCAAGAAGTCTTTTGGAGCCAGGCAGTGGTGGCACATGCCTTTGATCCCAGCACTTGTGAGGCAGAGACAGGCAGATTTCTGAGTTCAAGTCCAGCCTTGTCTACAGAGTGAATTCTAGGACAGTCAGGGCTACACAGAGAAACCTTATCTCGAAAAACCAAAAACCAAACCAAACCGAAACAAACAAACAAACAAAAGGTTTTTGGAAGACTTTGGGAAAGGATTTAGGGCTTCTGAAGGAACAAGAAGTCCATAAGAAGGCCATCAGAGTCAACTAACTTGGACCCTAGGAGTCTCTCAGAGACTGAGCCACCAACCAAAGAGCGTACCCAGGTACCATATATGTAGTACATGTGCTACTCAGTCTTCAAGTGGGTCCCTCAACAAATGAAGCAGGAGATATCTCTTAACATGTTGCCTGTCTGTCCAAACTGTTCCCCTAACTTTGCTGCCTTGTCTGACATCAGCAGGAAAGGATGAGTCTAGCCCTGCAGAGACTTGACATGCCACTGTTGGGGGGGGGGGGATGGGGCCCTCAGGTGGTCCCCATCCTCCCTGAGGAGATAAAAGGAGTTAGGGATGAGGGACTGTGTAAGGTGGAATGGGGAAGGGGTAGCAATTGGAATGTAAATTGAATCAGTAAATAAATATGAAAAGTGAACAAATACTTATAAAGAGAATTAAAATAAAGAAATCAGACTATTATTTTTTAATTTTGTCCTACTCAATATTTCGGGACTTAAGCAGAATAATAAAGATGATTGGCCAAAATATCATACAAATGACCTCTACCTAATCTTTTCACAGAGTCTATTTTCCACAGAAGTACTATGACCTCAACTTCCTCTGGCTGCATTACTGTCAACACTCCAATCTTCCAGGTCCTGTGAGAACAACCTTTTAAGCTCCATGTGTACAGCTTTCTATGACTTTTGCCATCTCAAGTTCTGATATTTTCTACAAAAGAACATAGATTCTGTTCAGCAGCAAAATCAGCTTTTGAAACCATTGTTGTTGCTGTTGTCTTTGTTGTTGTTGTTGTTGTTGTTGTTGTTCTACCTTGCTACTCTGCTGCTGTGATTAAATTCTCTGAGCAAAAGCATCTCAGGTAATAACTGGTTCTTGTACTTAATCCATCAGATCGCAGTCCATCATATTGGGAACTTAGAATAGAAACTGAAGCTAGAAACTAAACATCAATCATCAACGTACTCTCTCACAAACATAGAAACCATTCATCTGATGAGGGCACACCCTCAGTTGAGACTCCTTTAGATGACTGTAGCTCTGAAATATTGAAAATTTAAGAAAACTATGACACAGAGACAATAATAAACGAGGAAATGTTAAAACTCCAAAGCCAAAGATGTAACCATATGAATCACAGCAGCCCCTGCCATCGAATGAGCAAGTTGGAGTTTTGGCTGAGCCAGGACAAAATGGAAAGTGCACCTGGCTCAGAGCAGGGAATAATACACTGGAATGGGGAGTACAGAGGCTGTGCTGCCCTGGAGGAGGTGTCTTTAACCCTGACTTCCCCAGCCAGTGCAACCGAAGAGGTGGCTAAAACAGCTGGAAGGTGTAGAGAGAAGCAGATTGTCACACAGAATTGGAAATAAGACTGCTAGTCTAAAGAAGCTATGCTAACTTTGCTGGAATGGATGAAGAACAACTTTCCTTCTAGTGACCCTCCCAGTTCAAAACAACAGAGTCACCTATGGACTGGGCAGAGGTTGCATCAGGAGTTGGGGAAATGAGGTCTTTGTCCTTTCCACCCTGTAAAACAGGGTTGGGAGAACCTGGTTTTACCCTGGATGTTGTATCAAAGAACTCTCCATCATGGGCAATTTAGTGGGTCTAGGTCCTCTTGGTAGGAAGGATTTTATTCAAGGTGAGGGATTAATAACTAAATCAACTGGGATGGAAACAGTCTCATTTCCTCTCAGTCACAGAATAATAAAGTGTCACACACATAATAGACAGCCACAAGAGGGCGGTAAAGGCTACCCAGCAGATTCCTCCACTTGTACAGAGGAGAAAATGAAGACAAAATAGCAGCTGTGAGCCATGTAGCAAGGTTCCATGTCTGGTTTAACCTTCTGAAAAATTAAGACTAGGGGAATACTTTCCCCTACAACAGTCTCTGGAACATCTTCTAAGCCCTTTGTGGCTATGATTTTCTAGCGTATCCATTGTAATGGGGTTTCAAGTTCATTTTAGTCATCTCCTTCCACAAATACTCAAAAAAAAAAAAATCCAAAAATCAAGGCACACAGACACAAATCTGACAGGTAAGGCATTGGTACAAAGAACAACAATGACACATCTTTACAGCCAACCTTTCAACCCTTCATTTGGGAGTCCTGAGGGTTCCAGTCAATGCACCAAGACGTTATACCCAAGTCACAGGGACTTACAAAGAACCAACCGAAGACCAACAAAGAACCTATTGTAATGCAAACACACAAAGGTCTTTATTATGAGCTCAGTAACAAGGACTCTCACCAGTCAACCTCACATCAGGTCCAAACTCAGAGATCAAATCTAGGGGTGCTAGGTAGTTCTTGTAGTTACAGCAATATTGGGGAATTTCCATACAAGTCAGCAACTTAAAATTTTAAAAATTGTATATATGTCATATCTGAAAATCCAGACAGCAAACAGTAATCCAGGTACAAAACTCCCACCCAACAAGACAAATCCAGAAACCAATACCTAGACTAATAATCACCTCAAACACAGATGCCTGGACACCACCACAGGAATATAATAAGTAATAGCCAGGAAAATATGTCACCAAGAAATCCAAGCTACCTTATCACAGCAGTTCCTGAGAAATTAAACCATATAACAGATATAGTGCAAAAGAGGTTGTTTGGGGGGAATGGGGAGGAGGGGGAACCTGTGGAAGGAATAAAGGTATACAAGAGGGCCTGCAGACAGGCACACAGTCAGGGAGCATAGAGAGCCATGAGGGTAGAGAAAGAGACTAGAGAGGGGGCATGTGCAGAGAACAGAGACAGGGGACAAAAATAGAGTGCTGTTGTAGCTAGTGGTCCACTTATAAAAAGCACACATGGCAACAGCAGCAGGTGATGGAGGCAGGTAATGACTTAAAAAGTTGCTAAGTCCCTAAGAGAAGGACATTGAAATTGCCTATACACTGACAACTACTGAGGCACGGGTCACCCACAGAACAAGAATAAAAGAAAGAATCTCAAGCATTAAAGATTAATAGAAAAAAATGTATACATCGGTCAAAAAATGTGTATTCTAAAAGTTTCCTGGCACTAAACAACCAGGAATTCTGTTGTAGGAATACATGCCTTTAATCTGGATCTTGATGGGGGGAAGAAACAGCTTCAATCCAGATGTTTTCAGATGAAAAAGCCCACCTCTAATCTGGGACATGACTTGTGCTGTAATCCTATATAATTACATGGAAGAAGGAGGTTTTTTTCTCTATAGCTGCTTGCTCTCACCTTAATTGCAAGTCCAATCCTTGACTGGCATTAGAGCCCACTTCTTTGGAATTCCAGCTTATAATAAAGATAAGCTGAGACATCCAACCTTGTGGACTGAGCAACAGTTGGATCCGTGGATTTTGCCTTCAAAGGCAATTATTATTGAATTAGCAGGAACACCACAGCCTCTAAGTAATTCTAAACAATACACTTTATATAGAGAGAAATTCATTCTATTAGTTCATTATTCTATACAACTCTGACTAATATACTAGACAAGTATAGAATACTTTTAGAGAGTTTGGGTCTCACAATCATCTCAGCTCAGTTACAAACTGGCCCCATTCCCTTAACCTTTTGTTCAGGTGATGCTTCGATGCTTGGTTTCTATAGCTATTGGCAAAGAAAGTCAAACAGCAAAAGTGTAAAATATCTCAATTGGAACACATGAGGACATCAGATAGAGAGATTACAGATTAAGAGAGGAATGGAAAGCCCAATGCCTCATCTTCTGCAGGCCAAGATGTGTCACCCCCAATTACATGAAGATGAGATGACAAGTCTTATTTATCTTTGATTTTACAGCACCAGTCTGCAGATCCACAAGATTTCTTCTCCCACACATTGACTCATTGTCAGTCTCCAAACTCAGAATCTTTCTAGGACTCTTCAAAAGAACAAAGCAGTCATCTGGAAGAAACACTTTTTCAGTATGCTCTGAGATCTCCTGCAGTGAAAGAGCAGCATTAACTAACTCTCACCATTCTTAGCCTTGTACAGACACAATCCACTAGATTCACGTGAACCCTCAGGCACCTCTATCCACTCCAGCTAGTAGTAAGGTTCCTCCCAACATTGCCTATCTGGACCATGACCATCTATTTACCCCACCTTCACCACCAGGACAGTCTTCTCTATTGTCTATGTCAGCTGGTGGGCCTAATCTGCATTGTGATCCTAGATGAGAGGTGACAAATCTATTGCAAACTGACAATCAGAGATTCTGTGGCTGGATCCAGAACTCACAGGAGCCTTGCATGAATGTGTGGCAGCTTAAGACAATTAGCACGTCTACCTTATGTACTTGTCACTACGGGTCTCCAGATACTTCTCTCTTTGACTGGGAGTGATCCAGCACACTTACTTGGAAGGACAAAAGTCAAGTGTAGCATGGGAGGAGAGATATGATCTCCATTAAGAACATTTGTTGGGGTCTCAGAGTAATCACACAACAGCTACAAACCTCTTTAACTCGAATTCTGGTGGAATCTGATGCCTGTTTCTGGCCTCTGTGGGAATTGTATGCATGTGGTGTAAAGACATTCAGCAGGCTGAACATCCATGCATTATTAATTTTTCTTACTAAATAAATGTTATCATTTTAATTGTTATGTTCCATATAAGTGTTTATTGCTATCTACCTTGCCAGTATAGTTTTTAATCATGTGCACTGCTCTTCAGGGAACTCTTTTCTCTTGAATTTTTATTTAATTTAAAAAGATATTGATAGAATGATAATTTGTAGAGTTTTTTTTTAAATATGTGCAAAGACCTGGTTTTATTCACAAGTGCTGTACCATTAGAGTTAGTGCCTATGCTTATAACTCCAGCACCCAGAGTTAGAGCAGAAAGAAAAATATTTAAGAATATCTTTAGGCAGGACAGAATAAGTTTGATATCATCCTGGATCACAGGTTATCACTAAGTACATAGAGTGAGAACAATACATAGGCTTCTCCCGGCATCGAACAGTAACCCTTGTCAGATAGCTTCCCCTACTTTATAAACTTCTTTAACTTACAGAAAAGGAGAGTACATTGTTTGAAATTGTGGATTAGAGTAGATTTCATGCCAGTTTCATTAGAAAGTAGATAAAGCACCTGAATAAAGAGAAGTTCCTCATGTGTAAGTATTTTCTTCTACCTTGTAAGTAAGATTGAAGCATCCTCACTTTGGACTCGTTTCTTTTAAACTTCATATGGTTTGTGGGTTGTTTCTTGAGTATTCTGAGGTTTGAGGCTAATATTCACTTATCAATGAGTACATACCATGTGTGTTCTTTTGTTTCTGGATTACCTCACTCAGGATGATATTTTATACTTCCATTCATTTGCCTACAAATTTCATGAACTCGTGGTTTTTAAAAGGTGAGTGATACTACATTTTGTAAATGTACCACATTTTCTGTATCCATTCTTCTGTTGAAGGACATCTGGGTTGTTTCCAGCTTCTAGCTATTAGAAATAAGAATGCTGGGAACATAGTGGAGCACATGTCCTTGTTATATGTTGGAGCATTCTTGGGTATATGCCCAGGAGTGGTATAGTTGGGTAGAGCTAGTTCGAATGTTCTGAGGAACCACCAGATTTTTTCCCAAAGTACTTTTACCAGCTTGCAATCCCTCCAACAGTAGAGGAGTGTTCCTCTTTTTCCACATCCTGAACAGCATCTGCTGTCACCTGAGTTTTTGATCTTAGTCATTCTGATTGGTATGAAAGGGAATCTGAGGGCCTTTTTGATTTGCATTTCCCCGATAACTAAGGATGTCAAGCATTTTTTAAGGTGCTTCTCAGCCATTCAGTATTCCTCAGTTGAGAATTCTTAGTATAGTTCTGTATACCAATTTTTAATAGAATTATTTGGTTCTCTGGAACCTAACTTCTTCCCATATTTCGAATATTAGCCTCCTATCAGATTTAAGTTTGGTAAAGATCTTTCCTCAATCTGTAGGTTGCCATTTTGTCCTGATGACAGTGCCCTTTGCCTTATAGAAACTTTTCAACTTTATGAGATTCCATTTTTCTATAATTGATATTAGAGTCTGGGTCATGGCTGTTCTGTTCAGGAAATTTTCCCCTGTGCCCATGTGTTTGAGGCTCTTTCCCACTTTCTCTTCTATTAGAGTCAGTGTACCTGGTTTTATATGAAGATTTTTGATCCACTTATATTTGAGCTTTGTACAAGGAGATAAGAATGGATCAATTTGCATTCTTCTGCATTTGGACCAACACTTGAGCCAGCACCATTTGTTGAGTATGATATCTTTTTTCCACTGGATGGTTTTGGCTTTTTTGTGAAAGATCAAGTGGCCATAGGTGTGTGGATTTAATTCTGGGTCTTCAATTCTATTCCATTGGAGGATCCTGCTGGTTTCCATCTCCGCAGGGAGCTGATCCTGTGCTATAGTCCTCCATACACAAATACTGCCAGGAGAGAGCTGCTCTCCAAGGAGTGCTGACACACCTGTGAGCACAGGTAAGACCACCACTTCTGTTCAATTCCTAGTCTAAGAGAGATCCACCAAAAGCCATCAGGATACAAGAACCAAGGAACAGCCTGGGACAGGATCCTTCCAGTTTCTGTCTGTACCCCAGAGCTGATGCTATGCTACAGCTCTCTATACAGAAATTCCTCCCAGAGAGAACCGACACACAGGCTTTCAGGAGGGACAAACTACAGTCTGAGACAGCAGGACCAGCTAACACCAGAGATAACCAGATGGCAAGAGGCAAGGCCAAAAACATAAGCAACAGAAACCAAGGCTACTTAGCATCATCAGAACCCAGTACTCCCACCACAGCAAGCCCTGGATATTCCAACACACCAGAAAAGCAAGTCTCTGATTTAAAATCACATCTCATGATGGTGATTGGAGCTTTAAAGACATAAATAACTCACTTAAAGAAATACAGGAAAACACAACCAGACAGGTGAAGGAACTGAACAAAACTACTCAGGATCTAAAAAAATGGAAATAGAAACAATAAAGACATCACAAATGGAGACAACCCTAGAGATAGAGAACTTAGGAAAGAGATCTGGATTCATAGATGCAAACATCACCAACAGAATACAAGAAATAGAAGAGAGAATCTCAGGTTCAGAAGATACCATAGAAAACATTGACACAACAGTCAAAGAAAATGCAAAATGCAAAAAGTTCCTCACCTCAAGCATCCAGGAAATCCAGGACACAATGAAAAGAACAAACCTAAGGATAATAGGTATAGAAGAGAGTGAAGACTCCAAACTTAAAGGGCCAGTAAATATCTTTAACAAAATTATAAATTACGTCCCTAACCTAAAGAAAGTGATGCCCATGAACATACAAGAAGCCTACAGAACTCCAAATAGATTGGACTAGAAAAGAAATTCCTCCTGTCACATAATAGTCAATACATCAGATGCACAAAACAAGGAAAGAATATTAAAAACAATAAGGGAAAAAGGTCAAGTAATATATAAAGGCAGACCTATCAGAAATACACCAGACTTCTCACCAGAGACTATGGTAGCTAGAAGAACCTGGGCAGATGCTATACAGACCCTAAGAGAACACAAATGCTAGCCCAGGCTATTATACCCAGCAAAATTCTCAGTTACCATAGATGGAGAAACCAAGATATTCCATGACAAAACCAAATGTACACAATATCTTTCCACAAATCCAGCCCTACAAAGGATAATAGATAAAAAAAAAAACCAACATAAGGAGTGAAACTACACCCTAGAAAAAGCAAGAAAGTAATCTTCTTTCAACAAACCTAAAAGAAGACAGCCACATAAACATAAAAATAACAGGAAGCAACAATCACTATTCCTTAATATCTCTTCATATCAATGGATTCAATTCCCCAATAAAAAGACATAGTTTAACAGACTTGATACTTAAACAGGACCCAGCACTTTGCTGCATACAGGAAACACACCTCAGTGACAAAGACAGACATTATCTCAGAATAAAGGGCTGAAAAATAATTTTCCAAGAAAAGAGTCCCAAGAAACAAGCTGGAGTAGCCATTCTAATATCTAATAAAATCAACTTTCAAACCAAAAGTTATCAAAAAAGATAAGGAAGGACACTTCATACACATCAAAGGAGAAATCTACCAAGAAGAACTCTCAATTCTGAACATCTGCTCCAAATGCAAGGGCACCCCCATTCATAAAAGAAACTTTACTAAAGCTCAAAGCACACATTGCACCTTACTCAATAATAGTGGGAGACCTCAACACCCTACTCTCATCAATAGACAGATCATAGAAACACAAGCTCAACAAAGACACATTGAAACTAACAGAAGTTATGGACCAAATGGATTTAACAGATATCTATAGAACATTTCATCCTAAAACAAAAGAATATGCCTTCTCAGCACCTCATGGTACCTTCTCCAAAACTGACCACATAATCAGACCCAGGCAATGGTGAGTCAGGGCATTTATCAATCATCTACAATTAATTACCTCACCACTCCTTCCCAATGTCAACTGCTGTCAAAACAGGAATTCTTTCACCTTACTTCTCCATCCCTTTTTGTTCTGTGACTAAGCTTCTAAGTTGGTCATAGAATTAAATTCATGCAGGACCACTCTTCATTTGTAAGTCCCAATAAAAGCCAGAGTTTGGAGGACACTCATTCATTGGTATGTTTTTCCTCTTCACTGACCAGGAAAGGTACAGACTGGAAGGAGTTGCAGGACTGTCTTCTCAGCACTGGGCAGCAGAGGCATGGTTAGGTGTTCAAAGCAAACAAATAGTATGAGAAAAGACTAAGCTACAGGAGTTGTTGCTCTAAACAGAAACAAATGTGAAATCACTTGAGAAAAAAAGAATAAAATTCCTAATGATTGGGAAGCATTGAGAATAAAAACAAAGGGGAGATTAGAGTAGTGTTGATTAAAAAATGGAATTTAAAAATACCAATAATTGATATTTTTAAAAGGTAAATATTATTGAAAAATACATATGTGTACTGACTTGAAAAAGAGCAGGCACTTCCCTGGTAGACAGAATGGAATTAATAAGATATGGTTTGATCTTGCTCCTATGTGCAATGTTACCTCCTGAGATCTGTAACCTGATATACACAGCTATAGCTAATGGCCTGCGTCTCAATCCTCTGAGCTGATATATGACAATTGGATTAGACATATCTGCAAAGAACAGTTCCCTGTTTGGAAATTCAATATTCATTGGATCATGGTAACCTTCCCAAATTATACACCCACCAATCTGGTCTGCCTTCATTATTAATAAATATATGCTGGGAAATCACAAAATCACTAACCATGTTACAATCAGGACCGTCTTCATAATGATGATTCTAGCAGCTGTTTGCCTATCACATTTGTCTCTGTGTTATACACAATAAGCTAGTCCTTGTATTCTACTCTGAAAGTAGAGGTATGTTCCACACAGGAATTCTTTTCCTGTTACTCCAGTGGAGAGTTGTCTATATGACTCCTGGATGTATGACTATATGGTTATATGGGTAATTTAAAAATTGAGTGGCGGTATTTCTGTTTACTTTAAGAATTTAGTAATTATTTATTCTCCATTCTTTGGTTCTGTAACCAAGCTTCTAAATTGGTCATAGAATTAAATTCATGCACAACCACTCTTCATTTTAAGTCCCAATAAAAGTTGGAGAGCAACAAATTAATATTTACTATTATTTAGTTAAACAAAGAGGACATCAAGGTGACTACCCTGGGGAGTAACAGACAGGTGTCAATGCCAACTAGGTCAACAACATAAGAGAGCTTGTCTTGGAAACATTTTCCTAAAAGTCTGGAGAAACAGCTATTACTCCACAAATATAAAAGATTAATTAAAACAAACTTGTTAATGATAGCATGCATTTAGCCTTGGCTAATGCTCAAAGAAAAAGGAGCCTAGAACAGATTTTGAATTTCACATATTCTGTCATCCTTAAGTCTCTTTTTAGGTTCAGGACCCAGTTTATACTTTGGACGATTTAAATAGGGACAAAAGTCTGCATGTCTAGCCACTTGGGTAGATGGAGATTTATAGAGAAAATGAATTCTAGATCAAAATGTATGATCAAAAGAGAGATTTAAAAGATGTATCAATGGCAAAATTCTCACCATACAAAGGACAGAGAACACAGGGACAGAAAACATCAAGGCAAAGTGATCTCACAGTTCTGTGACTGCATATCTTAGATGAACAATATATGAAGTATTCTAACCTCTGAATAAGGATGCTTTTGCCTCTGAGAAGGAAGGCCATAGGTGCTTCTATGTAGGACTGAAAGCAGTTCATTTTAAATAGCCCTGACTGCTGTCTGTATCAGGGTTATGACATCACTGTAGAGAATTGAGTTTAAGATTTATGTCTATGGGTTTTTGCCTGCATGTGTGTTTGCAGTACTGGAGGGGCTAGGAGTGGGCATCAGATCCCTCAAGAGAAGAGTTACAGAAGGTTAGCCACCAGGTGGTTTCTGGGAATAGAAACTGTCCTTTGTAACCACATCCAGTTCTCTTAACTGCTATGCTGTCTGTACGCTTTCTATTTAAAATTTATTTTTATAAATATTAAAATATATTACATCATTTTCACTTCCTTGTCTTTTCATAAATTCTTCCTTTCCAATTTCTTTCGTATGTATGAATGAATAAGTATGCATAAGTACAGGGATAAAACCTGATGAGTCAGTCCATTTCTGTTGGTTGTCTGTATATGGTTTCAAGGATGAACAATTGCAATTGGATATCAGTTAGGGAGCTCACCCCTGAACAAAGCGAATTCTCCTACCTACAAGAGAATTCCATCATTTGATAAACAACTGAAGTGACCTCAAAGTGACTCAGGCTGCCATGCACAGCAAACTATCAATAAAAGAAAACGTGGGGTGGTAAGTACCTCAGCTAACACTTGCTGGTACCATGGCCCTAAAGTTCTGGAGCTGCAAGGATGATAATGGACATTGGCCTGAGCCAATTACAGTCTCCTTTTGTTTCATGGGCCTCCTACCACACTCCATTGACCACTTACCTTAAATGACTCTGAAATCTTGAAACTCCTACCTCTACTTTTTAAGCACCATGATTACAGCCCTGTGCCACCGAATCTGGATTAGATGGCTTCAACTTCATTTAGTGAGTCATTAAAATAATGGAGTGAGTAAGATGAGCAATTATGGGCTGATGAGATGGCTCAGCGGGTAAGAGCACTGACTGCTCTTCCAAAGGTCCTGAGTTCAGATCCCAGCAGCCACATGGTGGCTCACAACCACCCATAATGAGATCTGATGCCCTCTTCTGGTGAGTCTGAGGACAGCTACAGTGTATTACGCAGTGTACTCATACATATAAAAATAAATAAATAAATCTTTAAAAAAAAAAAAAAGATGATCAATTACACTCAAGTATATTGGAAAACCACTTACTTCTGTGGGCCTGGGTTTTGGCATCTGTAGAATAAGGACAGACTCTGCCCTAGTTCTTAGATGGGTCATAACAGACTCAATGACTAGAACAAAATATATTGCCCATAGCTGGAAGACAGTGGATTTTAAGGCAGAAGGTGTACTTGATGAGAGCCTTCTTCTGTTACTGTAGTTAGGACCAGAGTCTCTGTCCTAGTTACCCTAAATAGCCAAGCACAACCACACATCCTCAATAAACCAATTAAAAGAACTGAATTATCTAGTTGTGACATGTCTACTTAGAATGTAGGCACTCTCTGATCTGCATGGACAGCCTAGTCTATATACTGAGAATAGGCCACCCAGAGATTCTTAGTTAGACTATTCTTTAAAATAAAATAAAAAAAAAACAATAGAAAAGAAAAAAGCAAATTATTAATGAAAATTGAAAACATATTAACATACTTATTCAGTGTGACTAATTTGGAACACAGATAAAGATATGAGGTAACTAATCTACCCTTGGGGTCCTAAATAAAAGTCAAGAGATATACACACTTAAGTAATGTAGCCAAGCTATATAACTTCATTCACATCCATAAATCCTCCCCTGATCTCAGCTTTTCTCCTGTAAAGTACTCAGATAATGAAGTAATTGTTCACTCAGCAGAGAAGTTATTATCTAGATGAATCCATCTTTTCCCAGAATGAGATCCAGGGGAAATTCTAATGCTATAGGATCTACTGTTTCACTAGATGTTAGTTAGTCAAAGGGAGAGATATAAACATCTCTTTAGAATATTTTTATTCCTACCAGGCAGCACCGGGAAATGTTCCTTTTGTCCTTCTGTATATTTACCGGTTCCGTAGGCAGGCACATGTCTATGGTGTCTAGCTCTAGCCCCTCGGATTGGTTTAGTAGGCAGTCCTTGCTGGTTTTATGGCCTGGAGCAGCTCTTTGCCCTTTGACTTCCACCCTTCTTGTAAGGTGGCTCCAGGCCTTAGGGAGCATGGTCCGGGTCATTGCAGGCTTCTCCCACAGTTGGTCATTGGTTTCTCAGGAGCCCAAACTGTTCAGTCCCTCTGCCCTGCCTGGGAAATATACTAAAGCTCCAGGCTGAGAGACTGCAGGCTGCCAGCTGAGTCAGTTCATGGGCCTCTAGTTAAAAGAGCTGTGACTAGGAATTGAATTGAGGTGCCAGAAGAGTCAGCTTTTCTACAGAGAAGGATTGCCTGTTTGTTTTTAGAGGCTGTGTTCTGCACAGCCTCTGGAGATTCCCGACTCCTTGGCTAAAACCCTGTCCTCCACCTAGGAGTTCTCAGACTCTAAGCTAGGGTCTTAAGTTTGGAGTTTCTGTCCCATGTTGGCACCATGTGTAACCATCAGCTTTTCTAGCCAGCCTCTTTGTTCCCAGAATAAATACCTAGGCCATAAGCTTTGGTTCATTCCCTAATTATCTTATAATTTATATAACCTGTTTATTCTAGTGCGTTTGACACATGGGTAGTTGCCTCTCCTCAGTTTCATGTGTCTATTTCCTCCAAGCCTAGGTGGAATCTCCCACATGTCTAACACTTAGAGTTCCAATCTCTATTAGATGGCCTACCTTCTTTTTCCTGCCTCAGCTAATAGGCCATCAGGTGTTTATTGACAGGCAATGCTGCTACACAGTACATAAGAGAAAGAACATAGATATTTCCCTTCTATTCTGTCTCCTTTGACAGTGATGAAGTCCCTGCTAAATGCTTGATGAAGGATTCACTGCATTTCCTCAGTGAAAACCCTCCACATTGCTTATTTTCATTGTTGGCATAATTCTCCTAAGGTGAACAAAAATAACAAAAAGTATTATTAAAACCAGTCAGATTATATTAGGATAATTCCCATTAATTCAAAATATACTCTTTCCTTTTAGAATTTTTTGAGACAGTATGTCTCTACATTGCTATGGCTGTTCTAGAACTCACTATGTGGACCAATGTGGCCTCAAACTTAGAGAAACTGGCCTGCTACTGTCTCTCAGGTACTGGGATTACAGGAATGCATCTCTAAGACCAGCTCATGATTTTAAAAATGACATATTTTTGAACCAAAGAATTAAAGGATAAAATAAGATTTGAAAAGAAGCCACCATCGATTGGATGAACAGTAATACTTCTTGAAATTCTACAATAATCATTTCAACTGGCAAGTCATTTCATATGTTCTTAATTGGATTATTTTCTTTGCATTGTTAATCTCATCCATTTAAAAATGTTTGAAATGTTCTCGTGTGCACACACTTGTCTCATGGTGCTCATGTGGCAGGGAGAGAACAACTTATTGGTGTCTACTATCTACTTCATCTATGTGAGTTCTAGAGATGAAATCTAGGCAGTCATTTGGGTTGAAAATCATTTATGTATAAGCTGGTGTGTGAGTAAACATATGCTACAGCCCAAGTTTAGAAATAAGAGAACAATTTGTAGAACTAATATTAGTCTCCCAAAGATTGAATTCATTAGGTTTAGCAGCAAGCAATGAAACCATTCTCTAGCATTCATTTGCAGTTCTAAAAAAACGTTATGCACAAGTGTTTACTACTCAGAATAAATGAACACATTCCCAAAAAAAATAGGGAATGTATATCATTTTTATTTGCAAATAGGACTTATTATTCAATTTCTCCTGTTTTCCTCCATCCTTAGATGAGAATATTCTTATAATCTGAAAAAGAAGTCAATATTTTACTGATCTGCTGTTTCAACTAATCTTATTTGAACATCAGTGAGATGGCTCAGTGGGAAGTCTTTGGTGTTCAAGGCTGGCATCCTGGCCCTGATTATCATATAAAGATGGCCAAAGTAGACCCCACAAAGTTGTCTTCTACTCTCCACTTATCTGTCATGGCCCCAGAATCCATAACTGTGTTTTAATACACACACAGAAATTTAAAAAAAAAAAAATCTCATGGTTGTTGAATTATATAGCAACTCTAGACAATTCAATTAGAAGGAAGTACTTCAAAACGATATGCCAAATGGTAACTAATGGGAACATGAAGCATAGAATATCAAGTAACATACACATATCCACAGCACATCAAACTACATTGTGAGATATACAGTTGATTGCTGATTATCCTACTTCATTGCATCTCTTAACACATCAATGGAAATGCTACTTTGGAAACACATATGAGGCTTAGTATTTCTTATATTCTCTTCCATTAAGCATTTCAATCCTAACATTGTTATAAAAGAGTTGACAAAACAGGACACATAAGGGATACATCTACTACTCTTGGAGTTATACCCAGAAAGTTGGTACATGAGAATCAAGAGTTCAAATGCAGCCTTGACTAATTACTGGCATCCAAGCCAAGCTTGATGACAAATATCATGTCAAAGGACTTTGTGAAAATATGAAAAACAAAAATGAGGAACAACCACCCACCACCCTTTCACAGATACCCTTACTTTAAAAGTATGGTACTTCTCTTGTATGAGTGCTTTCTTATTTCCTAGCATCACAATGATATATAAAGTCTTTAAAATATTTTCAGGGTTAAAGACATAGCCAAGCAGTTAAGAGAAGTTTACTCCCAGGGTCAAGGTCATGTTTTTGACAAATCCCTGTAATTCCTGCTACAAGAAGATTCCGGGGAATCAACACACACACACACACACACACACACACACACACACACACACACACCACATAATTAAAATGAAAATTTTAAACAAATAATTTTTACTCATGAATGTTTTTCTTAGGCAAGTATTCATTCCTTCAACTCAGGTGTTAAGGCACCTAAAAGGTTACCTACAGTTTTTCTTCATTACAAATGGTAACAGAATGCAAGAACATAGGCATGAAGTTAGAGAAATCAATGATGCTCAATTGGTATTATTTTTAGGGGGAAGATTTAAGAGATGCTGCCCTGTTGAAGGAAATACATCACTTTCAGTTGGCTTGAATGTTTAGATCTGCACACTATTTCTAGGTCTGACTCTAATTCATGCTGTATATTGAGGATGTGTGGTATAAGTCTCCTCTTTTAGCTGTCATGTGTGACACTTGTTGCACTGCCACTTTCTCTCTCTCTCTCTCTCTCTCTCTCTCTCTCTCTCTCTCTCTCTGTCTTTTTTCCAGACAGGGTTTCTCTGTGTAGCCCTGGCTATCCTGGAACTCACTCTGTAGACCAGGCTGGCCTCAAACTCAGAAATCCGCCTGCCTCTGCCTCTGCCTCCCAAGTGCTGGGATTAAAGGCATGTGCCACCACCGCCCGGCAGGCACTGCCACTTTCATGGTGATCCCATAGCCCTCTGGAACCATAAGTCAAATCAAACTTTTTTATAAGTTGCCCTAGGTATTATGCTTTATTATAACAACAGAAAAGGTATTACTACATATCCATAAACTTTTACATCTGGATGAGTTATTTCATATAATTGAAGAGAATTGTGAAATCTAAAAGGGCTATCTTATCATTTAGATTCACACAGCTATTGTGCATATGAATTTACAAGTACAAACAAAATAAAGAGGAACATTATAATGCTTGGATTGTTGACATTTGTCAGATGTTTTCTCCAGAATAATCTTGTGCAACTAAACTATGTTGGCTTACATACTTTATAAAATTATATTAATTAATTTAAAAAGTTCTTATAAAATCCTTATAGATCCCCTACAGTATGAATTCTTTCAGGTCCTTAAACACTACCATGATGTGTAAAGCCTTTAACAGATTGATTAGTGTGTACTAAGAGTTTTGATATTGAATAAAGATACCATGAAATCCAAAGCTTTACCACACTGAGTATATTTATAGGGTTTCTTTGCAGTATGGCTTTTTCTCATGATTTCTGCTACATGAACTACTGCTACATGTACAGGCTTTACCACATTGCTTACATTCATAGGGTTTCTCTCCAGTACGTGTTCTTCTATCTAGTCATAAATAACTATGTTATGAAAAGACTTTATCACATTGATTACATTTGTATGGTTTCTCGCCGGGAAATGTTCTTTTATATATTTGTAAATACCTGTTCTGAAAAAAGGCTTCCTAGTATTGACTCCATTTATAGGATTTCTCTCTTTTATGTATTCAAAGATGGCTGTAATATGCGAATGCTGTGGACAAGTAAAGGAAAATTGTCTGAAGTATAGCCATTTTGTTATCAGTCTTTATTTAATCATATAGTGAAACTAAATTCAAGTTCCCAGAACATGAGGGAGCTAGAGACTTCCTAATAACTGATAAGCTTCCATTATTCATCTTTGTTCCCCAAAACATCATAACTGTTCCTAACCATGGTCCTTACTTTTCAAAACATACTCATTGTTCCTAATAACAGCTTCTGTTATGCATCTTTTGTTCCCCAAAATACAATGTCTGTTTCTAACCCCAAAGAGAAAATGTAATTTTTTGACTGTAAAAACCTACATTCTGTATCAGTTGACAGAGACCAACCACATAAGGAATACCCCTAGCCCTAAATCTGATTGGTGGGAAAACATTGCTGTACCTTGGCACAGGTGTTTCAAGCTTTAAAGCCCAGTACTATTCTGGCTCAGGGTTAAAGTTCAGCTGCTGAGCATGTTCTGTGGCCCTGATTGATCAGTGATAGCCTGACTATAATAAACTGTTACCAGCATTAACCTGGTACTTTAGTTGTGTCGGATCTAAGTGGGCCCCGTAACACAACGGCTTTACCCATGCTTACATTCATAGAATTTCTCTCCAGTAAGTCTACTTTCATGATGATGAAGACTATAAAACCATGCAAAGTCTTCACCATATTATATACGTTCTTGAGGTTTTTCTCCAGTATGAATTCATTTGTGCCTTTGAAGATTACTGTGACATACAAAGGCTTTACCACATTGCTTACATTAGTAAGGTTCCTTTCTAGTATGTGTTCTTTCATGCCTCTGAAGATGACTGTGATACCCAAAGGCTTTGCCACACTGGTTACATTCATAAGGCTTCACTCCAGTGTGTGTTCTTTTATGCACTCGCAGACTACTGTCATATGGAAAGGCTTTACCACATTTATTACATTCATAGGGTTTCTCTCCAGTATGTGTTCTTTTATGGATTCGGAGACTATTGTGCTGTGAAAAGATTTTATCACATTGATTACATCTGAAGGGTTTCTCTCCAGTATGTGTTCTTTCATGCATTCGGAGACTACTATGATATGCGAAGGCTTTAAGACACTGATTGCATTCATAGGGTTTCTCTCCAGTGTGTATTCTTTTATGTTTTTGGAAACTACTAGGACATGCAAAAGATTTACCACATTGATTACATTCATGGGGTTTCTCTCCAGTGTGTGTTCTTTTATGGATTCGGAGTTGACTGTGTAGTTTAAAGGTTTTACCACACTGGTTACATTCAAAGGGTTTCTCTCCAGTATGTGTTCTTTCATGGATTCGGAGAGTATGGTGTTCTGAAAATGCTTTACCACACTGATTACATTCATAGGGTTTCTCTCCAGTATGTGTTCTTTTATGTCTTTTAAGATGACTATGACTTGCAAAGTCTTTACCACACTGGTTACATTTGTAGGGTTTCTCTCCAGTATGTGTTCTTTCATGCAAATGGAGACTGCTGAGACATGCAAAGGCTTTACCACACTGATTACATTCATAAGGTTTCTCTCCAGTGTGTATTCTTTTATGTATTCGTATATAACAGTGTTGTGAAAAGGCTTTATCACATTCATTACATTTGTAAGTTTTCTCTCTGATATGAGTTCTTTCATGATTTTGAAGAATATTATGATGTGCAAAGGCTTTACCACATTGATTACATTTATAGGGTTCCTCTTCTGAACGGGTTCTTTTATGGTTTTGGAGAGTATTATGTCCTGAAAAAGCTTTACCACATTGAATACATTTGTAGAGATTCTCTGCAGTATGTATTCTCTTATGTATTCGAAGATGGCAGTGATTTGCAAAGGCTTTTCCACATGGATTGCATTCATAGAATTTCTCTCCAGTATGAATTCTTTTATGTATTTGGAGACTACTGTGATGTACAAAGGCTTCACCATACTTAATATCTTCATAGGGTTTCTCTCCAGTATGACTTCTTTCAGGTCTGCAAAGATAATTGGCATATGTGAAACCTTTACTACATTCATTATACCAATTAATCTTTTTACCTTTTACAATCTGGTCTAATTGTAAAGAAGAATCAGATCTTAACATTTTATCACTTTGCTTATTGTATCCCTTCATTATGGGTGGCTTTGCATCACTGAAGATACCTATGCTAGTAAGAGCATTTACTACATGGCTTACATTTATAGCATCCTTTTTCTCTATGATGGTTTTTACATATTTGAAGAGAACAGTAAGAACTCAGAACCTTACCACACTGATTGCATTCATAAACTTTCCTATAGTGTGAGTCATACTACACTTGCCAAGTGAACCAGGACAAACAGAAGAATTTCCACATTTCTAGTACTCATAGGGATCTTCTGCAGTGTGAGTTTGTGGTTGTATTCCCAATGAACCTGGAAAACTAATTAATTGTAAACTTGTATCACATTCAGAAAATCTACTCAGAGTGCAGACTACTGAGAGCACTAAGTCAGGCAAACCCCATGACAGGCTTCAAACCAACAGTTTGCAAAACTAGGCCTAAGTTTCTGTTCCCCAAACTGGACAAGAGTGGGCAAGTCAGTTACTGGGAAAACCACAGCCTCCATGGGCAGCCAATAATGAGCTGCCTCATCATCTGGCTGGAAGCAAAAACAAATAGTCATGGGAGTCAGTAACAGTTTCTAGGCTCCCCCTGGAAAATCCCTGGAGCCCTAGCCAGTCCTCGAGACATGCATATCCCTGGAAATTCAGGCAACCAATAAGGATAAAGGTCACCTACTCCTCCCTGAAACTCCCCAAATTGCCTTAAAATTAAGCCTGTGAAGCTCACATCTCCATCTTCCATCTTGATTAATGGTAGACCTGTGCATGCTAGATTTTTACAGAATAAACACTCTGCCTTTGCATACTATTTGAGTCTGAGGTATTGTTCTTTGGCCAATCACAGACCCTCATACCACTACATATCTTCTAATTATTTTTGGAGAGAGAAGTACATTTCTTGTTTCAATATCTCTATGCCCACCTGGCTTGTATCCATTGTGACACATGATATATCTATTGAAAGAATAACAAATGAAAGGTTTCGACATTGCATTCCCACAGTTTTGACTTTTTGTTTTTTATAGACATGTTATAGGGATTAAATTTTCTCCACAAAACATTCTTGACTCTCATATACTGCTCCTCTCACCAAACTTAATAATGTTACTACACGCATAAGGGTAATATCAGCTTTAATATGGACTATTTGTTTATTAGAAGGTTTTTGAGATAAACTTATCTATTCAATGTATATATCTTTTACAATATCTGAGCATTACAAGACCAAATAAATTGGCAGTTTTGAAGCATAGATCTTATGGGGCTATGATTCAAATGGGGATGTCTGCTAAGGCATTGTTTCCTTGACTCTTTCTTAGATGAATGAAGTGCAAACACAAATCAGATACCTGACACTGGGATAAATGATGTCATGGTTTGAATATGCTTGGCCTAGAGAGTGGCACTATTTGGAGGTGTGGTCTTGTTGGAGTAGGTGTGTCACTGTGGGTGTGGGCTTTAAGACCCTAATGCTAGCTGCCTGGAAGTCAGTATTCTGCTAGCAGCCTTCAGATGAAGATGTAGAACTCTCAGCTCTGCCTGCACCATGCCTGCCTGAACGCTGCCATGCTCCAGCCTGGATGATTATGGACTGAACCTATGAACCTGTAAGCCAATCCCAATCAAATGTTGTTGTTATAAGAGTTGCCTTGGTCATGGTGTCTGTTCACAGCAGTAAAACCCTGACTAGTACAGTTTTGTGAGAATTTACTAATTATTAATACAACTTAAAGCAGTGCTATTTTAAAATGTTGCTGTTTTTAACCCTTCTATGACACAGTAAAAATTTTTTCAAAGGTACAATTGTATTAGCTTGTACATGCAAATTACCTTCCATGTCTTCTAGAACTTTGAAAATGTTCAATATTATGGTCTTCCAAATTGTAACCTAAAATATAGTATCAGAAAATATGTTATATTATTGGAAATTAGTCAAAATTTAAGTTAGTATCTTCATTAAACCTTAGAACCATGCCTGATTTATTCACCTCATTCTTCCTCATTCTCAATTGAAATTACAATAAAGAATCAATGACAAAAAAAAGTTATCCCTTATTTTAAAAAGTAAAAGAATATTTACTGTCATACCCATAGCAGCGAGGCTCCTGTAGGTCTCCAGCATCACATCTCTGTAAAGACCCTTCTGGGAAGGCTCCAGCAAAGCCCACTCTTCTGAAGTGAAATCCACATGCACATCCTCAAAGGTCACTGCATCCTAAAAGATCCCCAATGTGTGTACAAGAAAAGGGCGTTACTAGAAGCACTGTAAATGTATACTACATAGACAATATATTCTTATAATTCTGGTACTTCCAACACCTATTCCATAATACGGATGTTATAATGCAACTGCAAGTAATTTTAGAAGGAAATTGAAGAGGATGGTGACCCTTGTCATTTTGGTGCCTTTTAAATAAGATATATTCTTGCAAGAGAGAGAGAGAGAGAGAGAGAGAGAGAGAGAGAGAGAGAGAGAGA
>JADRCD010207822.1:22789-42449 GCA_019843815.1 Montemys delectorum | reverse complement strand
AGAGAGAGAGAGAGAGAGAGAGAGAGAGAGAGAGAGAGAGAGAGAGAGAGAGAGAGAGAGAAAGGAAGAGAGAGAAAAGCAAAAAGATCAACAGTATTGAGTACATATCAGAGAAATGATTTGAATAATTACTAACAACAAAAAAGATGGGAAAGCTGGGTGTATTTGCTCATGCCTTTAATATCAGAAATCAGGAGCCAGAGGCAGATGTATCTCACTGAGTTTAGTCCATGTAATCAGATACAGGGCACCCAGAGGTACATATTAAGACCTTGACACTCCTGCAAAAATCAATTAAACAAAATAGAAAGAACTCAGAGGTCTTTACTGAAGTTTCTGTTGAGATGTAAAGTTTAATACAGTTCTGTATTCACATTCCTGAATCCTTAGGTGCCCCAGTTTAAACTGTAACACTGGTAAGATCTTACTAATAGGAAATGCATGTTTATAAATAAATGGATGAAAAATTAGCAATATAGATGCTGATCATGAATAAGCAACATAGGGCAGGGAGGATGGCTTACCAGTGAAGTGCTCTTGCTAGTCTTGCAAATAACTGGAATCAATTGCCAGTACTTACAAGGTGGCTTATAACTATCTACAATTCGAAATTTAGGAATTCTGAGGTCATGTTCTGACTACTATGAGGAATAGGCACAAGTCAGGTGCATAACCATGCATAGATGCAACATACTAATATTCATTTTTAAAAATTCAAAACAAACATGACAGGTAGGAATAATGTCACACATCTGCAATTCAATGACTCAGAAAGTTCAAGTACTATTAACATCATAAATATATGCTGTCTTGAAAAACAGAATATATATTCTCTGTCAAACTTAAAAACTGGAGATGTGGAGGAATATCAGCACAACAGCATACGCTTGACTTGTACAAAAACCAACATTCTAGGACCATCAGCCAATATATAAAAACAAAAACAAAAACAAAAAGTCAGGCATATGGCCTCCAGAACTCTAGAGCTAGGTGGATCTCTACGTTTGAAGTCTGCCTTGTTTAATTCCTACTTTGAGAACAGGGAAGGTTACACAGCGAAACTTTGCCTTCAAAAACAAAAACAACAAAATGAAAAATATCAAAACATCTGGCTAGCAAAATAGCTCATCACTGAATAGTAATTGCTTCTAATATAACTCCAGTTGATTTAAAGTGATAGTCCATAATAATGAAAGCATGCCAGCATGAGAAGGAAGGTGGTTGATCAGTTTCAACCATAACACAGTAGACATAAAGAACAAGAAATGGGTTGAGTTTATAGATAGTCATATTTTACCCCCAATAAGGAGTTTAGAATGGTTCCTACTATAAAAGCTTCCTCAAACTCCCCCCCCCCCCCCCAAAAAAAAACACAAGAGAGAGAGATAAGTTCTCAAAGACATCAAGCTATCTGGGAGCTTTTTGATTCAATCTATTATATTCTGATTCTGGTCACTATAGGCTCATGATTATCCCACGATGAAAATAAATTTATTCTAACTTCAATGATCCTCACATTCTGCAACAACTCATACTGTTCAAATGTCCAAAGTTTCTTCTGACATTCAAGACAATCTCTTAATTGTCATATCTTGTAAAATCAGAAAACAACACACAATGGCACAGAATATTCCTTCTCACTCCAATAAAAAGGAAATGTATATATAGTGAAGGAAGATTGAACCAAGGCAACAAACCCAGCAGGGCAACACCATATCCTGTAGCTCTGTTGCAGACACATGGGGCTTCAGTTTCAAAGGAATAAGCTGTCCCTATCCCTGCAACTTTTCATACATCTCTTGATTTGCTTACTTCTATTCCCTATATGCAGCTCTCCATGGCAGATGCCTTGCAGCTTGAGTATCTCAACAGGCTGAAGTCTTAAAAGGTAACCAAGGATGCATCCTCACAACTTCGTCCAATGATGAAGGCTCTACACTGGAGCTCTGATTTTGTCAAACATGGATGGAAGTAACTGTGCTGAACTGAAACCACAAAGGAAGAATTCCTAGCCTTTGAGTTTTGCATCTTGTTTGTTTCCACAACCAGCACAAGATGAATGATCCTGTCAATTTTGAAACAGATTCTGCCACACTTCAACCACAGTTGCAGCAGATTTTATATGATGTTCTTTCCTGGGACTAGGAATAACTGTGCCTACTTCTTCCATTTATTTAATGCTTATCAGTATTACCATTGGGGGAACATACTTGGATCTTCTCTTTAATGGTAATAACCTCCTTGAAAATTCCTGCTTCTGTTCCAGCACTTGACTGCCATCCGAAACTACCTAGTGCTGTTTTTCTTTACAAAACAAAACTGAATTATTTCTGTCCCACATGTTGCTCTTTTCATCATAGTCCTGAGTCATTAGTAACAGCCATTCAACAGATTCAGTATTTTTCTACGAAATCAGTGTATTATTTTTGAAGTCTGCCTTACTCAATTTCTCCAAGGAATGGGCAGATTAAGAAAGATTTGGAGCCAAAATACTGCACAAATGACCGCCAGCTAAATTTTTCATGGAATCTATTTTCTCACTGAAATCCTATTACCTTGACCTCTTCTGTCTGCTGCCTTACTCTCAAAACCCTGATCCTCCAGGTCCTAAATGAGCAGCTGACTAAGCTCTCTGTACAGCTTTTTATGCCATTTGCTACCCTAATTTCTAATATTTTTCACATTCTCCCAAAAGAGAATATTCCAAGTTTCTCTCCAGCAGCAAAATTGCTTTTGACATATTATTTTGTTGTTGTTGTTCTAACTTGTTACTCTGCTGCTGTGATTGAATCCCCTAAGCAAAAGCATCACAGGTAATAAACAGGGTTTTTTTTTTTTTTGTGGATGGTTCTGTCAGATCACAGTCCATCCCTTTAGAGCCTAGAATTGAAACTCATGATAGAAAATGGGCAAACACTGTTTCCTGGCTTGGTCTCTTGCCTGGTCACTGTATCATGCTGTGACCAGGTAGCTTTCCTATCCAGCCCAGGCCCACTTGCTTACGGATATTACCACTTTCACTGGAAGAGCCTTCTGCATCAATCATCAACCAACATAATCTCTCACAGACATAGCAACAAGCCATTCTGATGAGGGCACACCTTCAACTGAGGCTCCCACAGATGAATGTAAGCTCTGAAATGTTGAGAAACTAAAGCTAATTAGGCCACAGAGACAATAATATATGAGAAAGTTTTAACAATGTGCCACTCCTGCCAGAAGACCAGGTAAGCAGGCTGTCCAGAGATCTACCAAACTATCTGTTACTCCACACCAAAATTTCAAAGCTGCTGCAAGCCCTGGACTAGAACACCAGAGGCAGCTTCCCCTGCCCATGTCTAAACCTCAAGCAGATTGCTAAGATTATCTCTCCACGGCCTCCTCTTCTCCTAGCTTTCAACACTAGCAAGCATTCTCCAACCAGGTCAGTAACAGAGGCAACATTCAAACAGCACACTTTCAGAAAATTCAGAGAGCAAACAGAAACCCAGAGGAAAAAATACTTGAAAAAGACAAACACAGAAATCAGCACCTAGATCTATAATCACCCCAACCCCAGATGTCTAGACACCAGAATAGGAACATAATCAATCAAAGCCAGAGAAATATTTCATCAACAGAGCCAAGTTAATATACCACAGTAAGTCCTGAATATTCTCACATAGCTGAAAATACCTTAAAACCAACTATATGATCCTTAAAGACGAAATACATAAATTCATTAAAGAAATAAAGAAAAACACAATCAAACAATAACAAACATTTGAAGGAAACACATAAAACAGCTCAAATCCTAAAAACAGAAATAGAAGCAATAAAGAAAGCACAAACTAGGGGAATCCTGGAAATGAAAATTTTAGGACTGCAAAGTTATGCTACAGAGGCAAAGTTCACCCACAGAATAGAGACAGAAGACAGAATCTTGGACACTGAAGACAAAATAGAAGGAATGGATACATCAGTCAAAGAAAATGTTAAATCTAAAATTCCATGGTCAAAACATCCAAGAATTGTGGCACATTATGAGAAGACAAAAACTATGAATAACAGGAATACAGGAAGAAAAAGAATACCAGCTCAAAGATCCAGAAAAATGCTTTGAGCATATAAAAAGGCATTATACGCCTACTAGAATTATGCCTGTCTTCTCAGTGCAGACTCTAAAAACTAGTTCTAATAAACTATAGAAGCCAGCCCCAATTCTTATACCCAGAAATTTTTCAATCACCGAAGATAGTGAAAATAAGACACTCTGTAATAAAGTCAAATGTAACAATATCTATCTGTAAATATACCCTTATATAAGGAACTAGAAGAAAAATATGCAACCCAAGGTTAGCTATACAAATGAAAACACATGAAATAATCTCACAATATTAGCAAAACATAAAAAAAGGAATCGCATACACACCACTACCACCACCACCACTGAAATACTTAGTATAATAAATCACTGCTCACTGCTATCTCTCAATATCAATGACCTTAATTCACCAATAACACGTCACAGCTAACAGAATGGATGCTAAAAGAGAATCCATCAAGGATAGACCTCTAGGTAAAGGGTAGGAAAAAGATATTCTAAGGAGATGGAAGTAAGAATCAAGCTGGTATAGCCATTTTAATATCTAACAAAATAGGCTTCAAACAAAAATTAATCAAAAAATATGGGAAGGATAGAATATATTCAAAATAAAAAATGCTCCAAGAACCTAACATTTCAATTCTTGTAAAAGAAAATTTTGTGGCTTAAATAACACATTGGCCCTCATGCACTGACAGTGGGAGACTTCAATATCTTACTCTCACTAACAGAACAGTCTTCCAGTAAAAAACTAAATATAGAGACCAGGCCTGGTGGCGCATGCCTTGAATCCCTACACCAGGGAGGCAGAGGCAGGTGGATCTCTGAGTTTGTGACCAGCCTGGCCTACACAATGAGTTTCAGGACAGATTGGGCTATACAAAATAGCCCTGTCTCAAAAAAACAAATACAAAAAACAACAACAAATACAAAACAAAACAACAAAAAGCTAAATAGAGAAACGCTTCAGCTGAATGATGTTAAAAACCAAATGAGCCCAACTGATATTTACAGAACACTCCACCCAAGAACAAAAGGATATACCTTCTTCTCATCAACCTGTGGAATTTTCTCCCAAATCGATGACACACTTGAACACAGTGCAAGTCTCAACAGGTACTAGAAAATTGAAATAATCACTTGCATCCTAACAGACCACCATGGATTAAAGTTGCACATCATCAACAACAGAAACAACAGAAAGCCTACTAACTGATAGGAACTGAACAACTGGCAAGAAGGTACTCTACATGCTATAGAAAGAAAAACCTGGACACCAACTCAACTAACCCCCTTCCCTAAAATCTGTCCTCCCTGCAAGATGTGGAGAGGCGTGGAGGCGCCAAACCTCTTTGAGTGGAGAAACAATGTTTGGTTTAACTTATGGCTCACAAATGAGAGGAAATCCATTCCTTGCACTATCTGGATTGCCAGCAATTTCAGAGACTTAAATAGCGAGCACAGGGAGTGCATGGGTGTCTTAGTTACAGTTCTACTGCTGTGAAGAGACATCATGAACAATGCAACTCTTATAAGGAACAACATTTACTTGAGGCTCGCTTACAGGTTCAGAGGTTCAGTCCATTATCATCAAGGTAGGAACATGGCAGCATGCAGGCAGGCATGGTACAAGAGGAGCTAAAAGTTCTACATCTTTTTCTGAAGATTGCTAGCAGAATACTGCCTTCCAGGAAGTAGGATGAGGGACTTAAAGCCGACACCCACAATCTCACACCTACTTCAACAGGGACATACCTTCCAAATAGAGCCACTCCCTGGGCCAAGCATATGCAAACCATGACAATGAGTCTATACCAGGTCTTCTGATATGTTATTGACTGTCAGCTTGGTGTTTGTGTGGAACTCCTCACAGTGGGAGCAAGTGCAGCTCTGACTCAGATACTTGTTCTTTTTGTTTTTAGCAGTTAATTTTTTTTTTTTTTGCATTAATTTACTTATTTGTTCACTTTACATCCTGGTCATAGACTCCCCTCCCCCCCCTTCTCCCTGTTCTGCCTCACACTGCCCATTCCATCATCCCCAACCCCTTCACCTCTGAAAAGGGGGAGCTCCCTCTCAGAGAACCAGTCCAACCAGCGTGTCCTGAGGATTTATATGGATACAATGCAGGCACCCTGCCTTCCTCCTTCACCAACCTTGGATCCTCAGGCTGTTTCTGTCAGTCCAGTTTCACAGATAGGAGTCCTCTGAGAGGCTCCACCCAGCAGCTGACAGAAACAGCCAAACATTAGACAGAACTCAGGAAGGCTTGTGGATGAGTTGGGGGAAGGACTGAGGAGCCAACAGAGTCAACTAACCTACACTCTTGGACATTCCCAGAGACTGAACTCTCACCTGCTTTTGAGAACTTTTCCTATTGGGTTGCCTTTCTTCCTCTATGTTAGGTGTAATGCTTTGTCTTTTTGTATATTGGTTGGTCTTGTTTGGCTGTCCTCTCTCAGAGGCCTTCTCTGAAGAGGAGGGAAAGTGTATCTGGGGGAGATGGGAGGTAGGCTGGACTTAGTAGGAGTGGAGGGAAGGAAAACTGGTCAAAATATACTATTTCAATTAAAAAACATTAATTCAATTTTCCCTAAATGAAAGTGCAAAGAATGGACCAATAACGAACAAAGAGGTGACATCATGAAAACAGGGAAAGGATGATTGTGATAGATACAGGTTTCATTCTGTTTGTGTACAGGAAGACCATCACACAGGAGTTTATGACAAGTTCATTCTTTGGCCTGTCTAGATTTATGAAATCAGAAGCTTTGTTTTCAGCAATGTGAAATACATATCGTGTAGGAAACAAACACAGGTCATTTTCTTGTGTTCAGTAGTTTGGATGGTGGAATTCCAGAGGTTCCTACTTCAAGTCTAAAACAGTATTCTTATTTCTCTTTAAGGAAAACTAATGTTTGAAAAACTATTCAAATAATAGAAATACATGTATATTCTTACACAGTATTGCTACAGAAATTATACAATACATTAAACATATAAATATGTTATGAAACATATAAATATATACATTAAACATCAACTATATAATGCATTAGACATATAAACTGATATATAAAAACATTAAATGTTTAAACAAGTTCTCCAAAGCAAAAATAAGTGTTACCATCTAAGGTGGGTAATTTGATTAGAAGAAAACAGAGAGATCCGTCACTTGTCTAAGACTACTACATTTTTGTTAAACTAAAATTTTTTGTCATTATTGAAATTCAAACAAAGTCCATTTCTTAACCCTATTTTACTTTTTCAAGCAGTAATGACTCATTGACAGAAAGCTCTCATACCGTCCAAATAAAGTGACATTCTCTATTTTACAGTATACTATAATAGCACATTCCCTTCTCATCTCTCTTGCTACAAAAAGCCTGAAATCTAATTTTTCCTCTCTATAATCAACTAAAATAGTCAGAAAAAAACCTTTGAGGGTGACTGCTTTGGCTGGATTCTGTATTCTTTCTGCCCTTCATTTTATATCGCTACCTGAAGTATAGACTGAAGTATAGGCCAAAGTTCTCACACCCATCTGACAAATGAGAGTATATTAGAGAGAAAAGTCAGATGGGAGAGAGAAGAGGACTGATTGATACTGTGAGAGTTATAATTACATGTTGTTTTGTAACCTATAAAGCTCTGACTGTGAGAGTTCTTTATAAGTGTAGAATCCTTTAACCATTGCTATTTGTCTTCACTCACTTAGCACAATATTCTCCTGAGGCACCCAGCGTGTCCTGAAAAAAATGAGCATTTAATGATTTAGGCCACCATGAATATAACTGCAATGAGAATAAGAATTCTGATACTTCTAGAAATTAATTTAAAAATGCATGGAAAGTACACTGAGAATATTAGATCCAGTGAAAGTTTGTTATTTTTATGAGAACTCTGTATACTGTACATACATATAACCATAGATAGAGTGAGAATGTGTTTGTGGTAATGGGGTATTGTGAGTGTAGGTAATATGTCAAACTGCACCATAATACAGTAAATATCTGCAATTTTACATCAACTATAACAATGCAACATGATTTTCACTAACGTTAGTTAGTATCTGTGGAAAATCCCAACCTACTGCTATCAGAGTTATTTGGTGTGCTAATACACAATCCCATGTCATATTCAGATTCATTGTTCAACGAATGGTTCTGGATCATGTTTTATTTTCACTTTTATTCTATTCAATTAAATCATACTTGGTGCAAGAGCTTTTATGTGACCATGACAATGTATTCACTGAGGTCTTTTTTCTATGGCTTCACAAACTTATTGTAGTTAACTAAATGAATGATTATGTAGAATAATATCTTTTACTCTTTTATACCATATAAACAACACCATTAAAATGATGCATTAAAAAAAAAGATGTTAGTTATGTTCAATTTATACCATAAATTCAAAACAATCCAAAGGAAATTCCTAACAATTTACAGCAGGAAAGTTGATTCCAAAGCTATATGCCATGAAAAATTAAAAAAAACCAAACTCATATTTCTCATTAGGATTATAAAGAAATATTACACATATTGGTGCAATGTGAATTCTGTACTTGCCACAAAGCTATAATAATGAACAATGTGTACAATATTTGTGAAAGAATAAGAGGATAGGATGAAAAAGCCAAAGCCATAATCCTACAAACATATTCAAGTTTTCCTTAAAAGATCTAAGGAAACTCCATCAGGAAAAATGTGCATTTGACAAATGTTTTCTTTGACTGTATGTGTATACAAATTAAACATAGACTTCACAACTACAAAAAAATAACTCAAACTTACCCCTAAACTGTTAAATTTCTGACCCTCAACTACTGTTGATTTCTTTTACAAAAAGAGAGGCCCTGTGCTCTAGAAATCTCTTTGGAAATGGAGGTGACCAGAAATGTGAGCTATGCCTTGGCAGGCCCTCATGCCCCTTGGGGTTTTAAGCAAACATAACCCCACTAATGACAACACATAAAACAGTCTTGAAGAATAATTTAATGTCTGTTTCCTACCACATGGATTATGACACAAGATGAGGATTCTGCCCTGTCTACCTACCCAACACCATACACACCTACAAAACCTCTGCATCTCAGAAACTCCTTTTGTATCCTGGAACTGAATTTCCCTGAATCATACCACTGTGGCTAGTGGGACTGGAAATGTAAAAAGATTCTAATCAGGTAGTGCTGGAGGATGATCCCCATTATCTACACTAATTATAAAATATCACAGAAAAGTGAATGTGGAATGCAACGTTCAGAACTGCTATAAACCAGACCTTTAGTTCTCCAATCTGCCTTCCTACTACACACCAAAAGCAAGACCTGTTTCTGCACACTGGACAGTGATATAAGCACCACTACTTTCTGCTGCCAGAGCTGCAGAGTATGCTCTGCCTGAGGGAATCCATACTCAGAGAGGGTCTGAGTCCTCTGCCTAGGTAACCACACAAACCAATAGAACCACAGTCTGGCCCACATTCTATCTCAGTCAAAGCACATCACAGACCTGCTCCTTCTGGTCTGAGGACGGGGGCCCCACACTTACCATGGCATGGCTTGTAGTTCTCCTCATAGCTCCCTATAGTTGCTCAAGAGGAGAATCCTCAACAGAACCTGCAAGGTACCTCTCATAGCTGTTCCTAATTGCTGGGCTTACTCAGAGTCCCTCATTATCTTGGACAACCCAGCTGGGCCTTGGGACAATATCAGCTTCTCTACTTGGTGACAGAAATGACTCAGATAACTGAGGCCTTCACAGCTCTGCCCTGCCACCCTAGGGACAGACAGAAACCTAGTCTAGGAAGTTTGCACTTTAGTAGCATTTCCCAGAGCACTTTTTGTTTTTCTTCCAAGACACAGGGTCCATTACACACTCAATGTCTGGGGCAACCATCTCTCCCTCATAGCTGGGAAATCCTGCAACCAAACTTCGGTCAAAATCAAACATTAACAACAATTAAAGCTAACAGTGGCCATGAATTTTAAAGCATGGAACAGTAAATGAGAAGTGAATGACAAAAAGAAATAAAAAGGAAAGGTCATGGCTGCTCCTAGATATGGGAGAATACAGAGTTTATTATAAATAAAAGGGAGAGCAAAGCCAGAGGCAAGGACTTCTGGGAGAGTTCAGAGTGGACACGACCCTGAGCCATGTGAGGAAAGGGGAGAGGGCAGAGGGGAGAACCAGACCAAGAAGCCAGGAGGTTAAATGACCAAGTAACCAAAAATGGTAGGCTTCCATCATGGCAGCAGCTGGGAGAAGGACTGAGGGATGTTGGGCTAAGCTGACAGCCAGGTCTGCTTTGATTTTTAAATTGGCATCTCAACCACTTGTCTCAGGGTTTGAGACTTAATAGCAGGGGGGAATGGAGATGTAGAGCAGAGAAGGCTGAAATTATTTAATTATAACCTCAAAAATTATTTTACAAAGTTGAAACAGGCTTTATGGTTTAATATTCTTCAGGGACTAGACATACTTATTAGAGCACACCAAATATCATTTACACCTTTTCTCTTAGGTTGTGCATTTTCAGACAGGAAAAATAACATTCCTGTTAGGCACAGTGATACATGTTTGTCCAAATCATCTGTGTTGCTTGATTTGGCTTCTGGAAATAAGTTCAGTTCCTCCTTTAGATTCTTGGACTGGACTGCCTTGGTCTATGAACATCCCCAAACAGCCAGTTTGGAATTTTACTGACTAAAATTCATTACCTGACATTGCTAATGCCAACTACTGTCAAAGCAGGAAAAGTCTCATTTTCTTTTTCTCCATCTCTTTCTGTGCTGGGACTACAACAACTTTATCAGTGAACTCAATTCATATACAGGTCACTCTTTATTTTTTAATTCCCCCCAAAAAAGCCAGAGTTTAGAGGACACTCATTCACTGGTCTCTTTTTCTTCTTATTAACAGTCAGGGTCTAGCCTGAAAGGAGTTTTGGGACACTGTTCCAGGCACTGGGCATCAGAAGCAGGAATAGGTGTTCAAAGCAAGTCTTAACTACATAGCATGACCAAAGGCTGAGCTAAAGGAGATGTTACTCTAAAAAGAAATATGAAAGCACTTAAGAAAAAGGAATAAAATTCTTAATGACTAGAAAACACTGGAGAATAGAAACAAATAAAAATTAGAGCATGGATGCATAAATAAAATGAATTTTAAATATTAGTACTAGCCCTGTTGGTACTCCATCTTCTTTCCAGCACACACCTCCATATACAATCTCAGATTAGCACAATACTACATACCGCACAGCTCTGCCTGTCTCCTGGGAGTCCTGCTTGAAACTGAGAAACACAGGTGAGACCTCTATGGCCCAGTCCACCTGCATGTGGGGACCACAGCAAGCCCAGCAGCTATGGTTCTGCCCTGCCCTATCAGAAACTCCTCTTCCTTCCAGTCCACACTTGCACCTGCAATTGATGTTCTGCACCCCAGACGCCAACCCACAGCTCTTCCTGGCCTTTTGAGAGGCTTGCAGCCATCCAGGACAACCCGTCCCAGAGGCTTATTTACCCAGGGACTACCAGGCCAGCCAACACCAGAGACAACCAGATGGCAAAAGGCAAATGTAAGAACATAATGAACAGAAGCCAGGGCAACATGACATCATCAGACACCAGCTCTACCACTATGGCAAGCACGGGATATCCTAACGCACCTGAAGAGCAACACTGTGACCATAAATCTCATCTCATGAAGATGATAGAGGCTTTTAAAGAGTATATAAATAAACTAGTTAAAGAGATACAGGAAAATATAATCAAACAGGTAGAATTTCTTAAAGGAGAAACAAATTCCTTAAAAAAAAAAAAAAAATACAGGCTGGGTGCTGGGTGCGCACGCCTTTAGTCCCAGCACTTGGGAGGCAGAGGCAGGTGGATTTCTGAGTTCGAGGCCAGCCTGGTCTACAGAGTGAGTTCCAGGACAGCCAAGGCTACACAGAGAAACCCTGTCTCGAAAAACCAAAAAAAAAAAAAAAAAAAAACAAAAAAACAAAAAAACAAAAAAACCAAACCAAACCAAACCAAACCAAACCAAAACAAACAAACAAAAAAACCCAGGAAAATACAATTAAACAGGCGAAGGATAAGAATAAAATGGCTCAAGACCTAAAAATGGAAATAGATGCAATAAAGAAACCATAAATGGAGGTAACTCTACAGATAGATAATCTAGCAAAGAGAACAGAAACTACAGATGTAAACATCACCAGCAGAATACAAGAGATGGAAGAGAGAATCTCAGGTATGCGACACATCACAGAAGACACTGATACATTAGTCAAAGAGAATGCCAAATGTAGAAAACTTCTAACTCAAAAATCCAGGAAGCTTGGGACACTATAAAAAGGACAATAGAAGAAGATGAAGATTCCCAACTCAAAGGGCCAGAAAACATCTTCAACAGCCATAGGCGAAGACTTCCCTAGCCTAAAGAAAGAGATGGCCATAAGTATACAAGAAGTCTCCATAAAACCAAATAGATTGGAACAGAAAAGAAAATCCTCCTCCACATAACAATCAAAACACTAAAGCTTGAGAACAGAGAAAGAATAATAAAAGCTGCAAGGGAAAAAGCCAATGTAACCTACAAAACCAAACCTATCAAAATTACACCTGAGTTCTCAACAGAGACTAAAAACCAGAAGATCCTGGCCAGATAATTTGCAGATGCTAAGAGATCAGAGATGTCATCCCAGAATACTATTCCCAGCAAAATTCTCAATCACCATAAATGGAGAAACCAAGGTATTCCATGAAAAAAAATATTCAGCCCTACAGATGATACCAATAGGAAAACTCCAATACAAGGAGAGTAAATACACTCAAGAAAACACAAGAAATTAATAATTTCACAGTGAAGCTGAAAGAAGACAACCACACATATACATAGTACTATGCCCAACATCAAAATAACAGGAACTAACAATTATTGGTCATTAATATCGCTCAACATAAATAGACTCAATTCACCAAGAAAAAGACACAGGCTAACAGACTAGATATGTAAACAGAATCCATCATTCTGCTGCATACAAGAAATACCTCACCAACAAAGACAGACACTACCTCAGAGTAAACAGCTAGGAAAAGGTTTTCTAAGCAAACTGACACAAGAAATAAGCTGGAGTACCCATTCTAATATCTAATAAAAGAGACTTTGAACCAAAAGTAATCAAAAGAGATGAGGAAGGACAAAACCATCATACTCATCAAGGAAAAATCCAACAAGATGTCTCAATTCTGAACATACATGTCCAAATGTATCATAAAAGATACATTACTAAAGCATAAATCACACACTGAACCTCAGACAATAATAGTGGGCAGGTCATCAAAATAAATTAAACAGAGAAACAATGAAACTAACAGGTGTTATTTGTTTCCTCTTTAAATGGATCTCACACATATCTAGAGAACCTTTCACAAAAGAATAATCCTTCTCAGCACCTCAACTTTCTCTAACCCTCAAAAGATACAAGAAGACTGAAATAACCCTTGCATTTCACCAGATTATCATGGATTAAGACTGGAGATTAACAATAACAGAAACAACAGAGAACCTACATACTAATGGAAACTGAACAAACCTCTACCCAATGATCACTTGGCCAGGGAAGAAATAAAGAAAGAAATCAAAGGCTGTTTAGAATTCAATAAAAATGAAGTCACAATATACCCAAACTTATGGGACACAATGAAAGCACAGCTTGGAGGAAAATTCATAGCACTAAGTCAAGAAATTATAGAGATCTCATACAAGTAACTTAACAGCACTCCAGAAAGCTCTACAACAAAAAGAAGCAAACACACCCAACAAGAGTAAAGGGGAGGAAATAGTCAAACTCAGGGCTGAAATCAACCAATTGAAAACAAAGAGAATACAAAGATTCAGCAAAGTCAATAGCTGGTCCTTTAAGAAAATCAACAAGATAGTCAAAACCTTAGCAAAATTAACTGAAAATCACAGAGACAGTATCCATATTAACAAAAATCAGAACAGAAAAGGGAGAAATTTAACAACAACAACAAAAAAAAAACCTGAGGAAATTAAAAAAAAAAAACAAACAAACCATTAGGACTTATTTCAAAAGTCTTTACTCCACAAAAAAATGAAAAATCTGAATGAAATGGATGATTTTCTAGAGAGATACCACTTGCCGAAGTTAAATCTAGATCAAGTGAACTATCTAAACAGTCCCCAAGGAATAAGAAGCAGTTATTAAAATTCTACCTCACCCTACCCCTGGCCACAAAAAGCCTAGGGCCAGATGATTTTAGTACAGAATTCTACCAGACTTTCAAAGAAGAGCTAATACCAGTATTTCTCAAACTATTCCACGAAACAGAAACAGAAACAACACTATTTCATTCTATGAGGCCACAATCACCCTAATACCTAAACTACACAAAGACTCAACAAAAAAAGAAAACTTCAGACCAAATTTGCTTTTGAAAATTATTGGAAAAATATTCAATAAAATTCCCAAAAACCCAACCCAAGAACACATAAAAAACATCATTCCCCATGATCAAATACAGGGATTCTGGGATAGTTCAGTTCAATATACAAATATTGATCAACTTAATCAACTGCATGTACAAAATGAAATTTAAAAAATTAGATTATAATCTCATCAGATGCTTAAAAAGGCCTTTGACAAATCCAACATCTCTTCGTGTTAAGTCGAGGAGAGATCAGGGATTCAAGGCATATACCTAAACATAATAAAAGCAATTTACAGTAAACCAGTAGGAAACATCAAATTAAATGAAGCAGTCTCATTAAAATCAAGGACAAGGAAAGGCTGCCCATCTCTCCCTATCCCATATACAACTTGAAGTTCTAGCTAGAGCAATAAGACAACAAAAGGAGATCAAGGGGATACAAACTGGAAAGGAAGAAGTCAAGATATCACTACTCATAGATGATATGACAGTACACATAAGCAACCCCAAAAATTTTAACAGAGAACTCCTACAGCCAATAAACAACTTCAGCAAAATAGCTGGATAGGAAATTAACTCAAACAATTCAGTAGTACTCCTTTATACAAATGATAAACAGGCTGAGAAAGTAAGTAAGGAAGCAACATCTTTCACAACAGCCACAAATAATACAATATATTTTGGTGTAACTCTAATCAAGCAAGTGAAAGATCTGTATGATAAGAACTTCAAGTCCCTGAAGAAAAAAACTGAGGAAGGTATCAGAAGTTGGAAAGATGACCCAGGCTCAGAGACTGGTAGGATTAACATAGTGAAAGTGGCCACCTCACCAAAAGCAATCTACAGATTTAATACTATTCCCACCAAAATTTACCACATTTATTTTTTACAAACCTTGAAAGAGCAATTCACAACTTCTTACAGAAAAACAAACAAACAAACAAAAAACAAACAAAACCAGGATAGCTAAAACAATCCTGAACAATTAAAGAAATTCTGGAGGAATCACCATCCCTAACCACAAGCTGTACTGCAGAGAAATAATGATAAAAATGACATAGTATTGGTACAGAAACAGACAGGCTGATCAGTGGAATTGAATTAAAGCCTGCACCCAAAAACCCATATACCTAGGGACACTTGATTTTTGACAAACAAGCTAAAACCATACAATGGAAAAAAGAAAGCATCTTCAAAAATTGTGCTGGTCTAACTATGTCTGCATGCAGAAGAATGCAGATAGATTAATATTTATCAACCTGGACAAAACTCAAGCCCAAGTGGATCAAGGACCGCAACATAAAACTGGATACACTAAACTTAATAAAAGAGAAAGTGGGAAATAGCCTTGAACACATTGGTACAGGAGACAATTTCCTAAACAGAATTTCAATGGCTCTAGCTCTAAGATCAACAATTGATAAATGGGATCCAATGAAAGGGAAAGTTTCTGCAAGGCAACGGACACCGTCAATAGAACAAAATGGCAGACTACAGATTGGGAAAATCCTCACTAACCCTATATCTGACAGAGGGCTAATATCCAAAGTATATAAAGAACTCAAGAAGTCAGACTCCAACAATCCAAATAACGCAATTAAAAAGATGGGGTGCAGAGCTGAACAGACAATTATCAACACAGGAGTCTGGAATGTCTGAGAAGCACTTAAGGAAATGGTTCAAGATCCTTGGTCATCAGGGAAATGCAAATCAAAACAACCAATCAGAATGGCTAAGATAAAAAGGTCAAGCAACAGCACAGGCTGGCAAGGATGTGGAGACATGAACACTATTCCATTGCTGGTACAACCACTATAGAAACTAATCTGGAGGTTTCTCAGAATAGTGGAAATAGTTCTACCTAAGGCCCAGCTACACCACTCCTGGGCATATACCTAGAAGATGCTCCAACATGTAATAAGGACACATGCTCCACCATGTTCATAGCAGCCTTATTTATAACAGCCAGAAACTGGAAACAATCCAGATGTCCCTCAACAGAGGAATGGATACAGAAAATGTGGTACATTTACACAGTGGAATACTACTCAGCTATTAAAAACAATGACTTTATGAATTTATGAAATTCTTAGGCAAATGGATGGAGGTAACCCATTTACGAAAGAACACACATGGCATGTGCTCACTGATAAGTGGATGTTAGCCAAAAAGAAGCTCAGAATACCTACAATAGAACTCACAGAACCAAAGAAGTTAAAGAAGAAGGAAGACCCAAGTGAAGATGTTTGAATCTTACTAAGAAGGGGGAATAAAATAGTCACAGGAGGCAGAGAGAGGGAGGGAATAGAGTGGGAGAAGGGAGGGGGAGGGGAATTGGGGGTGGGTGGGATCAGGTGTATGGGAGAGACAGGAGAGAGTGCCAAAGGGACAGGAGAATGAACAGAAATCTGCAGCTGCCAGAGGTAGGGGCAGGATGGGGTAATCTCTAGGAAGTCCCAGAGACTAGAAATGGGAAAGGCTCCCAGGACTCAATGTGGTGACCATAGCCTAACAATGGGGACATGGAACCTGAAGTGGCTACTTCCTGTAGATAGGCAGGACCAACAGTGGAGAGATAAGGATAATAACTAACCCACAAAACTTTTGGCCTAAAATGTGTCCTGTTTAAAAGAAATGCAGGGACAAAGATGAAACAGAGACTAAAGGAATGGCCAACCAATAGCTGGCTAAACTTGAGACCCATCACAAGAGCAAGCAGCAATCCCTGACACTATTAATATGATATTCTGTTATGCTAGCAGGCTGGAGCCTAGCATTCGTGTCCTCTGAGAGGCTCTACACAGCAGCTGACTGAAACACAAGCAGATACCCACAGCCAGACATTGAACAGAGCTCAGAGACTCTTCTGGAAGAGTTGGGAGAAGGATTGAAAGCCCTGAAGGGGATAGAAATGTCACAGGAAGACTAACAGAGTCAACTAATCTGGATTTCTGGCAGCTCTCAGGGACTTACCCCAAGCAAGGAGTATACACAGGCTGAACCAAGGCCCCCAGCACACATGTAGCAGACATGCAACTCAGCGTCCATAGCTACCTTTTCTGGCTCCAGTGGGAGACGATGCACCCAATCCTGAAGAGATTTGCTATGTCAGGTTAGGAGGAACCTGGGGGTGTTGGGGGACAACCTCTCAGAGGCGAAGGAGAGGTAGATGGAGGAAGGGGTTCTGTAAGGGGGGACTAGGAGGGAATAGTGTTTGGGATATAAATATATAAATAAATAAATAATTTAAAAAGTATTATTATACCCTTGTTTTGGCTGAAGTAAAATCCTGGATTGAAAAATAAAAATAAATACCAAAAATTTGTTTTTAAATGATAAATATAATTGACAAACAAATACATAAATTAACTTTGAAATACTCCCTGGTAGGGACAGAGCTAAACAGAGAATTCTCAACTGAGGGAACTCAAATGGCCAAGAAGCGCCTAAAGAAATGTTCAACATCCTTAGTCTCATCAGGGAAATGCAAATCAAAATGACCCTGAGACTCCACCTTACACCACTCAGAATGGCTAAGATAAAAAACTCAAGCAACAGCACATGCTGGCAAGGATGTAGAGAAAGAGGAACACTCCTCCACTGTTGGTGGGATTGCAAGCTAGTACAACCACTCTGGAAATCAATCTGGCGGTTCCTCAGAAAATTGGACATAGTACTACTGGAGGACCCAGCTATATTACTCCTGGGCATGTACTCAGAAGATGCTCCAACATGTAATAAGGACACATGCTCCTCTATGTTCATAGCAGCCATATTTATAATAGCCAGAAACTGGAAACAACCCAGATGTCCCTCAACAGAAGAATGGATACAGAAAATGTGGTACATCTACACAATGGAATACTACTCAGCTATTAAAAACAATGACTTTATGAAATTCACAGGCAAATGGATGGCTCTAGAAAATATCATCCTGAGTGAGGTAACCCAGTCATAAAGAACACACGTGGTATGTATTTACTGATAAGTGAATTTTAGGGAAAGAGTGTAGAATACCCACTGTACAACTCACGGACCACATGAAACTCAAGAAGGAAGACCAAAGAGTGGATGCTTCAGTCCTATTTAGAAGGGGGAACAAAATAATCAAAGAAAGTAGAGAGTGGGAGGGAGTTGGAAGAGAAGAGGGGGAGGGGAAAAAGAGGGGCAGAATCAGGTATGGGAGGAGATGGAGGCGGTGTATAACACTGGAGGATGGGGAATTGGGGGTATCAACCAGAAAGTTCCAAACTCCAGGAAAGCAGAGTCTCCAAGGACCCTACGGGGATGAGATTAGTTAAAATACCCAACAAAGAGAAGGGAAAACCTGTCAAGACCATATCCAGAGGTTAGGCATAGCTTCCTGGTTGAGGGATGGGACTATCCACCCATCTCCAAAATTTTAACTCAGAATTGCTCCTGTCTAAAGGAACCACAGGGAAAAAGAGTGGAGCAGAGACTGAAGGAAAGGCCACCCAGAGCTTGCCCCACCCAGGGATCCATTCCACATGCAGATACCAAACCCAGACACTACTGCTGATGCCAGCAAGTGCTGGCTGACAGGAGCCTGATACAGCTGTCTCCTGAGAGGCTCTGCCAGATCCTAACCAATACAGATGTGGATGTACACAGGCAAACATTGGATCGGGCATGGGGACCACAATGGGAAAGTTAGGGCAAGGACTGTAGGTGCTGAAGGGGTTTGCAACCTCATATAGGAAGAACAGCAACATCAACCAGTCAGACCCCATCCAAAGCTCACAGCAACTAAACCACAAACCACAAAGTACACAGGAGGTAGCCAAGGCTCCAGCTGGATATGTAGCAGAGGACTGCCTTATCTGGCATCACCGGAAGGATTGATGACCCAGCATAGGGGAATGCTAGGCCACTGAGGCAGAGTGGGTGGGTGGGTCGGGGAGCACCCTCATAGAGGCAGGGCGACGGAGGAGGAGTGGATAGGGTGCTTGTGGAGGGAAAAGTTGGGAGGGGGGTAACATTTGAAATGTAAATAAATAAAATAACCAAAAATAAGATGAGAAAAGAAAAGAAAAGAAAAGAAAAGAGAAGAAAAGAAAAGAAAAGAAAAGAAAAGAAAAGAAAAGAAAAGAAAA
>JADRCD010207822.1:3261-22779 GCA_019843815.1 Montemys delectorum | reverse complement strand
AGAAAAGAAAAGAAAAGAAAAGAAAAGAAAAGAAAAGAAAAGAAAAGCTCCCTGGTAGAGGGAGTGCCATCGATAAGATACTGTTTGACCTTGCCCCTATGTGCAGTGTTAGCTGCTGAGATCTATAACTTGGCACACAAAGCTATACACAATAGCATGTGTCTCAAATTTCTGAGCTCACCTAACTGTGTCAATGAGGATTTTACATATCTGCATAGGATAGTCTCCTTAATTGAAAATTCAATATTCACTGGATCAAGCTAACCTACCCAAATTTTACCACCACCAATCTGATCTGTTTTCATTCACATGCATTAATTAACACATGATAGAAAATTAGAAAATTATTCACCCTGCCTAAATCAGGCCCTTCTTCAGAATGGTGTAGCTGACTCCCTTAAACAGTAGTCTGAGATCTAGCTGCTGCTTACCCTGACTCACCCTGCAGTGCACAGTAAGCTGTTCCTCCTATTCTGGTCTGAAGACAAAAGCCATGCTCCACATGCAAATCCTTTTCATGTTAGTGCAATGGACATGACTCAAATGAGTGATTTTAAAAACTCTGTCGTGCCTTTAATCCCAGCACTTCGGAGGGAGAGACAGGCGGATTTCTGAGTTCGAGGCCAGCCTGGTCTACAGAGTGAGTTCCAGGACAGCCAAGGCTACACACACAAAAAAACCCTGCCTTGAAAAAACAAACAAACAAACAAACAAAAACAAAAACCAAGAAACCAAAAAACCAACCCCTCCCCCCCCCCATCCTATTACAGCCATTTAACTTGAGAATTTAAGATATCTAATTAGGCAAGGTCACTGCCCTGGAGATCAACTGACTAGGATCAAGGTGACCTGAGTCAATATAGCTTGTCTCAGAAACATTTTTCTTTTCCAAAAGGCTCTTCCCAGGGAAAAATCACTCCACACACAATGAAAAGATAAGGAAAGGCTCTTTCATGACTGCATGCATTCAGATCTGGCTAAGGGTAAAAGAGGAGCCATCTTAGAACGGATTCTGCAGCTCACATATGCCATTACCCTTAAGCCTCTTCAAGTTCAGGACTCAGGTTATGTTTTGAACAATTTAAATATGAAACGGAGACTGGCAAGCCTAGCCACTTAGACAGACAGGAGATCTACACAGCAAAAATATTCCCAGAATTATCCCTTAAGTACACCAGTGTCCTCAAACCACAGTGGCAGGCCCTCAAAACTAAGTGACAGGGTGCTAAGTAGAAGGTTCCAGATGAAAAAGATAAAAAAAAGTAGAAGATAGAAAGTATAAAAGCAGGGGTGAGGAGTTATTACACAAGCTGTTTTATGCCAAGTAAGCTTCTTAATAAGAATAGCATCTTGTATACTACTTCCAGGGAGAAATGGGAGACTTCTTTGAAGTCAGCAGAAAATATCATACAAAGGGACAAACTTAGGAGGAGTCTAATAAACAATGCTGGACAGGAGAACACAAGGTCTCTCAACATTATTAACCAAGCCCACAGTAGCCCTGGGACTGAGAACCACAGCCCAGTGTGGTGGGAAGAGCTAGGTTCTCGAGATCTGAAGCAACCTCTCCCAAAAGGCACTGGCTCTAGACCACTACCAGCTCTCCCAAATATAGTCATGGCTTTAGAGAATGTCTTAGTTAGGGTTTTACTGCTGTGAACAGACACCATGACCAAGGCAAGTCTTATAAGGACAACATTTAATTAAGGCTAGCTTACAGGCTCAGAGGTTCAGTCCATTATGAAGGCAGGAGCATGGCAGCATCCAGGCAGGCATGGTGCAGGAGGAGCTTCAAGTTCTACATCTTCATCTGAAGGCTGCTAGCAGAACACTGGCTTCCAGGCAGCTAGGATGGGGGTCTTAACCCCCAAACCCAGTGACATACCTACTCCCACAAGGCCACACCCACTCCAACAGGACACCTTCTAATAGTGCCACTCCCTGGGCTGAGCATATACAAACCATTACAGAGACGCAGCTCTATTTTATTCTCAATAAATCAGGGCCTTAGGGAAAGCTCCCAAGTCCTAGGCCCTAGACTGTTACTAGCTCTGACCAGCATGTCCCTGGGCCTGAGGAAAAGCTGTGCCATTCTCCATACGTGAGGGAAAGCCTTGCTTGATCAGGCCAGCCCTCAACACAACCATGCTTTTCCTTTCCGAAGAGTTATCACCTGGTGTTGTCTTGGCCATGTTGCAAAACAAGAAGAAAATATACCTGTAGGGCACACCAGGTCTTAATGTTGGTTATGACCTGTAATGCCCCCTGAGAGCAGCTTGACAGAGGCCTGTCCTTGGACCTGGTGGCTGGTTGTAAATCAGAGTCTCCTTTGTTATGGTTTGGAAGCAAATTTCAGGACAATCCTGGTCAGCAAACATGGGTTCCCTAGCATCTTAATCTCTAACAGGCCTAGTTAGCATACTACTCCTCTATAGGATGTCTTAGCTTACATCCTATAGAGTTTTTGATGTCACTTATTATTTCTAAGCATTGGTAAATCCTTTACATCATCTCTTCTTCTCTTCTACCTCTCAGCTAAATATTAGAGTGCTGCTACCCAACACTTGAGATACCTTGTACAACCTCCACAAAATCAACTCCAAATGGATCTTACCCCTAAATGTTAAATGCTAAGGGCAGAACTCGTAGAAGACACTGGAGAAACCAGGGCTATTCAAGTTTGACTTCCTGCCAAGGATGCTTCTACACACAAGACCCTGCTTCAAATACACTGACCCAGCCTCCAAAGTGAAGGAACTCTGAGACCATCGCCAGGTCCAAGGAGTGACTAGGACCACGAGAGACTTCAAAGGGGGTGGCAGCAAGCTGCCGCTTCCTACCCAGCCCCAGAAGAACCCACCACTCCAGCTCCCAACTGCTCAGTCGCCTGCTTCTCCCCTTTGTGGGCAACGACCTTGCGCTCACGATGTCAGGATTTTGGAGCTTGCCTGATCTCCCCTCACAGCATCCAGCAGCAGCCACACAGAGCATAGCACACCAGATCTTTATAGAACGGAACCTGCGGCAGGGTACCCGGGGGAAAAAAAAACCCTCCTCCTCTTCTGACTGGCAGGTCTGCCTGCAGGCCCTGATTGGTCAAGAAGTCTTGAACAGTTTGAGTACCTCCCTTAGGGTTTGTGTGCTGAAGGAGCAGGGCATAGTGTTCCTGGCCCAGGCTTCCAGTCCAGGGCCAGACCATTTCCAGATATGCAAAGATCCGCCTTTCTGTAGTACTTGTGATTGTCCTCCAATAGCCTTCCCACCCAGCCTTTGGGGACACCACTCTCGCTCCCGCTGCTCTTCCCTTCTGTGGGCAGTAAGCCTGCTCTCACCATGCCGTGACTGCAGAGCTTGCCTGAGCTCTCCTCACCCGCACCAAACAGCAGCACACAAAGCACGTCACACGGAACCACTCAAGCCAGCTCAGTTGCAGAGCTGGACTTGCAGTATGGTACCCGGAAGAACCCGCCTCTTCTGACGAGGTCTGCCTGGAGACCCTGATTGGCCAGTGAGTCTTGAGTGACAGGAACACCTCCGGTAGGGTTAGAGTGTTTTAGAAGAGGCAGAGCATAGTGGTTCCTGGGCCAGGCTTCCGGTCCAAAGCCCGACCTTTTCCAGATATGCAGATATATGCATTTCAGTAGCACTTTTTCTTGTCCTCCGGTAGCTACCACAGCCAGCCCTAGGGTAGCTCTGCCTCGGACTACCCCAAGTCGGGTATGGGGGGGGGGGAGGGGGTCCCTGGGAGGAGGGTCCTCGAAGGCTAGGTGAGTAAAGGTTCAGCCGTGACAAACAGAAAACAAACACAGAGGCAGTTTGAATCTGAATGTATTTTGCAGTTCTCAAGCAAGGGTTTTTTATGCATAAAGAAACAAGTATTACAACTCTGAGAAGATGTGTTCAGTGAAGCAGTCAAATAGAACAGATACCATCACAGTCATTTGGCACAATAAAATACAAAATCATCCAAGTATTACAATTTCTGAAAAAGTGTGTTCAGTGAAGCAATCACGGATACAACAGGTAACATCATTGTTGTGTGGCACAATAAAAAAATCATCTAAGGTTAGTGGCAAATTTCCACGAACAAGTTAATAAGTTTTTATGGTCATTTATTGTTTAACATCCAGTACCTGATTTTCTGGAAATCTTCAAAGCATAAATTTAAACTATTTTAATTCTTTTTATTTAAAGCTTTCCTAAACGACATACCAAAGCCTACTTCCGATGACACCCGTGCAACCATATAGAATCTTATTGTTGAGAAAGTTTTTAATCTATCAATACTATCTTGTAAATGATTTATAAAGTGAAGCGCTGGTTTTCTTGGAGATAAGGTCATAGCTAGTGACCCCATCTCAAGGGATGGTTTCTTACTCATTGTTCTCGCTTAAGATCTTAGCTTAGGCTATCAGGGACATCTCATAAATAAGAAAAAGAATAAAAGAATACAAAACGGACAAATCACCATGAGAACTATGGCTCAATATTTTGTTCTGGCCAAGAATCCCACACTCAGTCCTAGGAGGCCTCCTTTTTTTGAAGTTTTCACCTCAGACTGTGGAACTTGTAACACAGACTCTACTGGGATTGGTGTGGCACAGTGGCACTTTTTCTTGTCCTCTAATAGTTACCACAGCCAGCCCTAGGGAGGCCACACCACTCCAGCTCCTTTTGTTTGTTTGCTGTTGTTGTTTTGAGACAGGGTTTCTCTGTGTAGCCCTGGCTGTCCTGGAACTCACTCTGTAGACCAGGCTGGCCTCGAACTCAGAAATCCGCCTGCCTCTGCCTCCCAAGTGCTAGGATTAAAGGTGTGCGCCACCACTGCCCGGTGAAATCAAGTTGTATAGCTTGCTTATCCTATTACTCAACTTACCAGTCTGTCCCACAATTGGAAGGGTGCTCAGAGTATTAAGTATTAAAGAGAGATTTTAGGGAACAAGATTTTGTTTTGTGGCTTCATGCTAGGTTCAGCTACTCTCACCTGCAGGGTATAAGATAAGAAAAACAGGAAACAGATGACAAACACTGTGGAGCACTACCGTGAGTCAGCACATCTTCCTCAGCGGGAAGTGAAAAACAAAACCAAACAAAAAAACCCCACAGCTATCTTAGTCTAGGATCTCCAGATGAACAGAATTGATAGATTGAGTTTATGTGTGTAGAAACTATCTATATACCCATGGAAAGTTGAAGAATGCACTAGGGGTTCAGTCCATGTGGCTGAATGTCTCAGTGGTCTTCGGTATAAACGTAATCCTCAAGAAGCAGGCTCTAATGCCCTTAAAAAATGAACTTGCTATCCAGAGGTAGGGGAAGCAGAAAGAGAAAGAACTACCATTTTCAATGTTCTTCCTATACGTAGGCTGCCACCAGAAGCTGTGGCCTAGGTTAAAACTGGATCTTGTCACCTCAAAAGAACCAGATTGAAAAAATAAAAAAAAAAGAACCAGATGAAAGAATGGTTTTCCCAAAGACCCCCCACAGTACCCGACTCTTTGGGTTTTAGTTAACTCCAGATGTAGTCATTTGACTAACAACAATAGCCATCACAACAGCCAAGACAGAAGACCTGAGAAAATTTCGATTCCACCCCCTTCCCATGGCAGACCAGGAAAGCATGGGAGTCATTTCCAAAGCAGTGATTTTATTCAACAAAGGAAACATTGACACTTTACTTAGGGAGGCTATAAGGATATAAGTTTGCCTAGTCCTAAGCATGTTAAGTTAAATCCTTTTCTGAATGTGATCAGAGTGTAATAGCAGAGATATTTAAGAACATTCTTAGCTCGAAGTCATGCAGAAACGTGTAAATTATAAAAAAAATGATGAACAGAATGCCTCTGGAATGTTCATCCTGTACCATAAGTTTTCTTAGCTGAAAACTATTGGGGCCCCCCTGGCACGTTAGTCTCCATCTTGTTCCTGGGCCATCATCTATCAACTAACACTCTTTTGTCTCTTCTACTATCTTGCTTCCATTCAGGCAATTGACATTTTACCATAGGGGGCTTTCCGGACACCTTACAATGAGGACATTCCTCTCAAGACTTTTCACAATGAGGACACTCCTTTCTGGACATTTTATGATGTGGACATTCCATTTATGCTGTGGACAAACAATAATGCTAGTTTGGCCCATGCACCTGGGCAAATATCTTTGTGGTCTGTAGTTTTAAGTAGCTCCTTTCCCTAGAGTAAATTGAGACTTGATCAGAATTTTTTGTCTTGTCTCCTTCCTTCGCATCCCCTGTTACCAAATTTGTCGTTGCAGTTCCCTCTTCTTGAGAAGCTCGTTGTTTAAGTCCTGCAGAAAACAAGTAAATGACACTGTGAAAGTAGATTGCTCAGGAGCCAGTGCTACCTGTTGATTATGATGTGTGAGCTAACAGATTAGAGGTATCCATGCCTCAATTCCCGCATATACAAAGAACAAAAAACAAAAATTCAGAAAACATCAAGGAAAGCTCACCTATCAGCACTGTGAATACTGTTCTTAGAGGAACAGCTTTGCTGAGCTATTCTATCCTTACAATAAGGCGGTTTTGCCACTGAGCAGGCTGGCTCAGAGGAATGCCACAGCTGCTTCCATGCAAGACCAGAGGAGTTCATTTTAACTGGTCCTTACTTCTGTACATCTCAGGGCTGTGATAACATTGTATAGAATTCTATTTTTTTTTAAGGTTTACTTTTATTTTATATGTGTGTGTATTTGCCTGTATGTGTCTGTGTTCAGTGCCAACAGAGGCCAGAAGAAAGCAGGAGAACCCTGGGACTAGAGTTGCAGTAAATCGTTAGCTACCATGTGGTTTCTGGGGGTGGAACCTGTGTTCTCTATTAACAACACCTACTGCCCTTAATTGCTAATGTATCTCTCTGACTACTTTTTAATTTAAAATTTATTTTTATGCATTTAAATTAAACTATATTACATCACTTTCCCCCTTCCAGTTCTCTCTCTATCCCTTCTCAAATTCTTCCCAGCCAATTTCTTCCTTCTTAAGTATGTGTGAATGAGTATGCTCAAATGTGACCACCCCGCACCCCCACCCCAGCCTGTGCCGGACAAACAAGCAGACCTTGAACATCCACCAGACAGGCTGAACAGATCTTGGGTAAGCAGACCTTGAATATTTGCCAGGATAGGCAGGATTTACAGACTCTGTACAACAGGCTTTATCGGCCTGAACAGAGACATCTGCTTTGGCTGCAGGTATGAGCTTTGATGTACTGGAATTTATAAGCTGACAAGATATATGTTAGCATCAGGGCCTCCAAAGCCTGGGACATCACATGGGCTGGCCTCACAGACCTGTTGCCAGGGCAACAGCCGCCATATTCCCAGAATCCATTGGGCTCACCTCCCACCTTTACCTACAGCTACTACGTCAGAACATATATATGTGTGTGTGTGTGTGTGTGTGTGTGTGTGTGTGTGTGTATATGTATATGTATATGTATATGTATATGTATATGTATATGTATATGTATATGTATATATGTGCAAGAAACACTCCTCCCTCGCTCTCTTTCCCTCCTCTCTCTCTGCTACTGCCCCCTCTCTCCCTCTCAATTACACGTGGAACTGTTTGGGCTTAGTGTGTGGTATGTCCTGATGTGTGCCGCCATTCTAACACATCAATATGGAAATATTGGATTGGCTGCTATGCCTTTGGTACCCTGCATCACTGTTCTGGGGATGGGTCATGTGGTTTTTCCCTTCTGGGAATGGGCCATGTGGTTTTTCCCTTAATGTACACTGTGCTGAATATTAAACTTTGAGCCTTGATCAGAACCTTGTCTTGACTCCATGTTTCTCTCACCTTCTCCCCCCCACCCCACCCCCAGCCCTTTTCATTTCCAGTCCTCCTTTCAGGTGAGCTTGACAGTAAGCTGCTGGACAGCTACACTCAAATATATGAATAAAATTTGCTAAGCTCTCTGTTGATTGTGAGCATATGGTTTCAGGATTGACCATGTTGCATTGGATAGCCAAATAGGAAGCTCATTTGCCTGAGGCTAATTCTTCTACCCGGCAGAGCAGGAGAGTTTCATTTTTTAATGAGCAACAGGATGTCGAGGTTTGGAGCTAAATTTCTGGACAATCCCGGTGAACAAACATGTGTATCCCAGCTTCCTATTCTCTAACAGGCCTTGTACTCACAAATCACTAGTGAAACCGGGAATGTTAAAAACACAGTGGCCCCTTCTCGATAAAGGAGATAAAATACTTGCATTAAATCCAAAAGACTGGGAGTAGATTTTTTAAAATTGATTATTTTATTTATTTTCATTTCAAGTGTCCCACTTCCCAGTCCCTGCTCCACAAACCCCTCATCCCTTTGCCTCTAAGAGGGTCCTCCTCCACCCACCCACCCACTCCTGCCTCACCTCTCCAGCATCTCCCTGTGCTAGGACATCAAGCCTCTACAGGACCCAGGGCCTCCCCTTCCATTGATGGCTGGAGCCATGGACACATCCATTTATACTGTTTTGTTTGTGGTTTAATCCCTTAGAGCTCTGGGGCATCTGGTTAGTTAATATTGTTGATCTTCTTATGGGGTTGCAATCCCCTTCAGCTCTTTCAGTCCTTCCCTTAACTCTTCCATTGGTGTCCCCAGGCTCAGTCCGACGGTTGGCTATGAGTACCTTCATCTTTATTAGTTGGGTGCTGGCAGAGTTATACCAGGCTTCTGCCAGGAAGTACTTCTTAGCATCAGCAATAGTGTCAGGGTTTGGAATAGATTCCTAAGTGGGGCAATCTCTGAATGGCCTTTCCTTCAGTCTCTGCTCCATTTTTTAGACCCTGAATTTCCTTTGGACAAGAACAATTATGGATTAAAATTTTTGAGATGGGTAGTTGACCTCATCCCTCAAGTGGGGGGCCACCTGCCATAGACCAGCCCAGTCGGGTATGGGGGTCCCTGGAATGAGGGTCCTCAAAGCTAGATGGGTAAGGATTCGGCAGTGCCAAACAGAAACAAACACAGAGGCAGTTTGAATCTGAGTGTATTTTGCAGCTCTCAAGCAGGGGATTTTATACATTAAAAAACCAAACATTACAACTCTTAGAAACTGTATCCAGTGAAACAATCACAAATACCAACAAAAACCATTTGGCACAGTAAAGCACAAAAATTACCCAAGCACTGCAACTCTGAAAGTGTGTGCTCAGTGGATCACAAACAGAACAGGTAACATCGTTATTAATATAAAGCATCAAAATGTAACAATTCTGAAAGGATGTATTCAGTGGGGCAGTCATCCAAGGCTAGCTGCATATTTCCAAGAGCAGGTTAATAAATCTTCATGGTCAGTGCTTTAACTGCTGACCTAACTCTCCAGCCCCATATGGTCAATTATTATTTAGCATCTAATGCCTGATTTTTTTTATAAGTCTTCAATGCATAAATTTGAACTATTTTAATTCTTTCTAATTAAGGCTTTCTTTACCATATACCAAACCCCACCTCTGATGACATACGTGTAGCCATATGAAATTTTATTGTTGGGAAAGTTTTTATCTATCATAATAATTTTGTAAATGGTTTAAAAAGTAAAGTGTTGTTTTCCCCAGGATAAGGTCATGTTCGGGACCTCATCTCAAGGGATGGTTTCTTACCCATTATTCTTGCTTAAGATCTTGGCCTAAGCTACAAGGAACACGTAAATAAGAAAAGGAATAAGAGAAAACAAAACAGAGAGATTGTCATGAGAACTACAGCTCAATATTTTGCTCTGGCCAAGAGTTCCACAACTGGTTCCAGGAGACCTCCTTCTTTTGAAGTCTACCTCCTCCGCTTATGGAACTTGTCACCCAGATTCTACTGGGGTTGGTGTGGCATCTCTCCCGTTTTTTTTAATTAATTAATTAATTTATTTATTTTGGCTTTTTGAGACAGGATTTCTCTGTGTAGCCCTGGCTGTCCTGGAACTCACTCTGTAGACCAGGCTGGGCTCAAACTCAGAAATCTGCCTGCCTCTACCTCCCAAGTGCTGGGATTAGAGGCGTGTGCCACCACAGCCTGGCCCATTTTTATTTTTTAATTGAAGCTCGTAAATATCTTTTTTTGGCTGTAGAAATGGAGGAAAAGACTAGTCAGAAGATGAATAGAAAATAAGGAGAAGAAGAATAATTATTCCTATAGTCACACCAATAACAATGATCCAATGTAGCTAACCAACAGGGTTTAATGACCTTAAATCAGAGCTAACAGACAGAGCCAAATCTTCTATGCCAGTAGATTCAACATATGCTTTACTCATAGCAGAGATTTGGGCCTGTAATTGAGCCATATCATGAGTAATACCATTGTCTTTCCAAATTCCCAACAAATGATTTTTAATAAAATTCCAATTATGACTTTCATTATAAGGTAATGGCATTACACATACGTACTGAAAGCTGGCATGGCACTTGGTAGAAAGCTAAACTTTAATATTGTCTATCTCTTGTCCTAATGCTAAAACTACACTCAGATTAAAACTGCCTCTGTGTTTGTTTCTGTTTGTCACTACTGAATCCTTACCCACCTGGCCTTGAGAACCCATATTCCAGGGACCCCCATACCTGGCTGGGGTGGTCCGTAGCTGCTACCTATTTACTCGATCTGAACTCTACAAGTTCTATCTCCTCTTTGTTGGGTATTTCAGCTAATGTCAACCCCGTTTGGTCCTGGGAATCTCTCACTTCCCTAGCATCTGGGGCTTTCCAGTGGCTACCACCAATTCCCTCCATCCCTGCTCCTACATGTTTCTATTCATTTTCCTGACCCTCTGGTCTTCTCTCTTCTCTCTTCCCATACCTAATATTGCCCCCCCCACCCTTTTTTTTCCACTCCTGTCTCCTTCCCAGGTTCCTCCATCCCTTTACCTCCTGTGATTATTTTCTTTTCCCTTCTAAGTAGGATTGAATTAGTTAGTAGTTCAGTAGAATTAGCTTTGTGTCATAGTGAGTTGACAGGGTTGCCTTGTCTGAGATGGAAATGCCATTTGCAACCAGATTTTCAGGTCAAAACCACTTAGTAGTTTATTGCTGTAATCCATGGAGGAGATAGCAACAACACAGTGTATTTTAAGACAGAGATAGAAAAGAAAATAGAAGAAAATTTTCTTTTAGTACAGAGATCGAAGAAAAGATAAATGAACTTCTTTACATCAAGTTTTGCAAACTTTTCACTCACCAAGTTTATATCAAATAATCATCTGCACACCTTCTGATGTAGGCCTACATGAGGACAATGGAAGAAGGAAGACTCGCTCTTCATCGAGCACTTGTACTTACTTGCCAGCACTTTTGTTGGAACCTACTTCCACAGAAGACTAGCTTAAACCATTAGCTTTGTGGGACTGAGCAGCTACTAGACTCTCATTCACAGAGACTTCCTATTCACAGTTGCCCCTTGTTGGGTTAGTTGAACTACAAACTATAGTCCCAGAGAAAGGGAGGAAGGAGAGGAAGAGGGGGAAAGAGAGAAAGGGAAAGGAAGGGAGAGAAAGAGAGAGATTCCATAAGTTCTGTGACTCTATAGAACTCTAACTAAAATATTCTTTATAGGAGTTTCTGCAGCCATGCTGTCCCTTTCCAGTAATAAAACCCTAACTAAGAAAGAAGCAAAAGGAAGAAGCACTTCTCATATAGCTGCTTTACTGATGTATTCTTGGTACCCTAGTTCCCCTTCCTTCTCATTAGTGAACCAGAAGACAGGGTGTGTATGAATATTCCACTCCTAGATGTTTACCTAAGAAATACTTTTGATCTTAAATGAATTGCTCTTGAATTTTTGTTTGGCTGATTTTAGCCTGACTGCTAGGGCTTCAACCAGTATATATATTGAAGCTCACATGGCAAAGAAATCAATAAACTTTTAATGACTTTTCATTAGGGAGAATTTTGGCTTTCTTTTGGGATAAACTTCCAATATTTCTTTTAAACATTCCTTAACTCTGTTCTCTAAATTTATAATTTGTTAATCCCTGTTACATTTCTCACTTTAGATAGGAATTAAACATGCTAACATTCAGGCTAAGTTTCCCTTTTTAGATATGGCTTTCTATAAGTCAAGCTACTTGTGTTAAATAACAAATAGTATCTTGTACCATATGCAATCTTAGCTTTTAGTACCCAAAGGTCAGACAATATAGAACAAAATGTTTAAAATAATGGAGAAAGAAATAATATTAGAATGTTCATTTTCCATGACATATTTATGTCATAGCAACTAGAAAATGAAAACAAAAACATGAGTTTGGAGGGAGTCTCCATCCTACCACACGGGCACTGGCTCAATTATATTCATAGCAGCTTTATTCATAATAACCAGAAACTGAAAATAACCCAGTTGTCTGTCAACTGAAAAATAGAAAAATGTGGTGTATTTACACAATGGAGTATCACTCAGCTGTTTAAGAAATTACATCATGAAATTTTCAGGCAAATGGGTAGAACTAGAAAAAAAAACCCTGAATGAGGCAACCAGAGTCAGAAAGACAAACATGGTATGTACTTACTTTCAAGAGAATATTAGCTGTGAAGTAAAGAATAATAATGCTACAATCCACACACCCAGAAAGGCTACTTACAAGGAGGGATCTAGGTGAGGATGCATGGATCTCCCTCAGAAGGGGAAATAGAATAATAGGTTTTGTAGGGAGACTGGAGGCAGATGGGGATGGGAACACACAGGGAAGGGAGGGACAGAGGGCAAAAGAATATTTGGAAAGAAAATTAGAACTGAGAGTCATTTGAGGGACATTGTAGAAACCCTAGTGCAGTGGAAGCTTTGTGGAATCTATTAGGATCACCATAGTGAGGTCTGAACCAGCCATCTTCTGTAACCAGGCAAGCCCTCCAGTTGTGCGCCTGGGACACCAATCCAGTTGTAAAACCTTCTATCTACAACCTTTTCAACCTGCAAGATGTGCTGGGGTAATTTTGGTACAGAGCCTGTTGGAGTGGCCAATCAATGAGTGGTCTGACTTGAAGCCCATGCCACAAGAGGGACCCAATGACCACACCCAACAACAATGTCTAGATAGCCAGCAACCAGAAGCTGGATGGCTCAAAGGCCTAGGGTAGAATCAAACACACTACTGGCAAAAACCAAAAAGTTAATCAAATGGTTCCTGATGATATTTTGCTATACTCTTGGATCAGAGCTTAGTCCAATTCTCACCAGAAAGGCTTCCCTCAGCAGCTAATGGGACCAGATGCAGAGATTCGCAGCCAAACAGGCAGAGCTTTCAAACCACAACAAAAACGAGGAGGAAGAATCGTAGGAGTCAGAGGGTTGAACACACCAGGAGAACATAGCCCACAGAGTCAACTAAGCAGGGATTGGACGGGTTCACAGAGACTGAAGCAGCGATCACAGAACCTTCAGAGGTCTGGGCTAGAGCCTCTGTTGTATATTATGGTTGTGTAGCTTTGTGTTTTTGTGGGAATCCTAACAGTGGAATGTGGGGGGTATCTCTGACTCTTATGTCTGTTTTTGGTACCCTTTTCTTCCTTCAAGGTTGTTTAGTCCAGCCTTGATATAAGGGTTTGTGGCTAGTCTCAATGAATTTTGTTATGCTGTATTCAATTCATATCTCTGGGAGGCCTGTTGTGTTCTGAAGGGAAACAGAGGAGCAGAAGGTTTGGGAGAAAGAGGAGGTTGGAGATGGGAGGAATGGAGGGAAGATATGCTGTGTTGAGATGTATTGTACTAATGAAACATTTTTTAATAAAAAAAGGAAAAATTAACTGGGAGTATACACTTGTTTAATGATGTGCATGTAGGAACGAGAGGACACCATACAAGTGTCTCTTATCTAATTCTTCTATATGAGTTCTAGAGCACACATTTTTTTATTAGATATTTGCTTTATTTACATTTCAAGTGATATCTTCTTTCCCGGTTTCCCTTCCAGAAAAAACAAACAAACAAACAAACAAACAACCCTGTTCCCTCTCCCCTCCCTCCGCTCATCACCCTACCCTCTCCTGCATCCTGACCCTGGCATTCTCCTACACTGGGGCATAGAACCTTCACAGGACCAAGGGCCTCTCCTCCCCTTGATGACCGACTAGGCCATTCTCTGCTACATATGCTACTGGAGGCATGAGTCCCACCATGTGTACTCTTTGGTTGGTGGTTTAGTCCCTGGGAGCTCTGAGTGTATTACTTAGTTCATATTGTTCATCCTAAGGAGCTACAAACCCTTTAGTTCCTTGGGTCCTTTCTCTAGCTCCTTCATTGGGGACCCTGTACTCAGTCCAATGGATGGCTGTGAGCCTCTACTTCTGTATTAGTTGGGCACTGGCAGATCCTTTCAGGAGACAGCAATATCAGGCTCCTGTCAGCTAGCACTTGCTGTCATCCACAATAGTGTCTGGGTTTGGTGATTGGATATGGGAAGGATTCTCAGGTGGAGCACTCTCTGCATTGTCCTTCCTTCAGTCCTAGAGCACACTTTCAATCCCAGCACTTGGGACGCAGGGAGATCTTTGAGTTCAAGGCCACCTTTGTCTTCAGAGCTAGTTTTAAGACAACAAGGGCTACATGGAAAAAAAACCTTGTAGAAACCAACAAACCAAATTTAAAAAGCAAAAACAAAAACAAAACCATCAGGCTAGAAAAAGGTATTAACAATGAAATACAATTGCTTCTATTGTATCATGTTATCTCAGGAGAGTCTGCTATGATGGTGAATGCATGACAGGAAGGCAAGTAGGATGGCTGATCTATTTCAAGCATGAGAAAGTAGACACAAAGAGCATGGAATTGAGTGAGTCTATCTGTCACTAGAATCTGTGTGACAAGTTCCACACACTGAGGCAAAAATCTCAAAAGGAGGCTTCCTGGAACCCATTAGGGAACTCTTGGCCGGAACAAAATATTGGGCCATAGTTCTCATGGCAATTTGTCTGTTTTATCTTTTTTTTATTCTTTTTCTTATTTACAAGATGTTCCTGATAGCCTAGGCTAAGATCTTAAGTGAGAATAATAGGTAAGAAACCATCCCTTGAGATGGCACTAACCATGACCTTATGTCCAAGAAAACCAGTGCTTCACTTTATAAACCACATATAAGATAGTATTGATAAATAAAAACTTTCCCAACAATAAAATTTTATATGGCTGCATGTGTATCATTGGAAGTAGGCTTTGGTATATTGTTTAAGAAAGCTTTAAATAAAAAGAATTAAAATAGTTTAAATTTATGCTTTAAAGATTTAAAAAAAAAATCAGGTATTAGATGTTAAACAATAACTGATCATACAAATTTGTTAACTTGTTCTTGGAAGTTTGCCACTAGCCGTAGATGATTTTTGTATTTTACTGTACCAAACGATTATAATAATATCAGTTCTACCTGACTGCTTCACTGGACACACTTTTTTAGAAGTTGTAATACTTGGATGATTTTGTATTTTAGTGTGCCAAATGATTATAATAATATCCTTCCTATTTGACTGCTTCACTGAACACATCTCAGAGTTGTAATACTTGTTTCTTTATGCATAAAATCCCTTGTTTGAGAACTGCAAAATACACAGATTAAAACTGCCTCTGTGTTTGTTTCTGTTTGTCACTGCTGAATCCTTACCCACCTAGCCATCAAGGACCCTCATCCCAGGGTCCCCCATAACCAACTGGGGTGGTACATGGCAGCTATTGATATTCCAATCCCAGCTTATTCTTCTGAGGAACTTGTCCCAGACTCCAGAGCAAAACATAGAATGCCCTGCACAGTATGTTGCCATCTGCTTCAACCTCACTGCTCTCTTCCATTCACAACCAGATCACCCTTGTTCTGTTTATGTCATCTCCATTTAGACATCACAAACTCACTTAACACAGCAACCTCCAGCTTTTACTCTCATCACTCTGTTGAAGTGTTTTGGGGCAATGGGCCATTCCAGGAAACTTGGTAAGGTAGAAGGGGGGTCTGAGACCTCAGAAACTCACACTTGAGATGGTAGATGCCTCCCTGCTCCCTGCCAGATTCCTAGCCTGGAATCTCCCCATGTCTGTCATGTGTAGTGCAAAATAGAGTTCTCCATGCTAATGAGGTACCTACAGGCCCTGAAAGTCCAGTCAATAAGCTTCCGTTCCTGGACATTCCTCCCTGTAAAAGATATGTAATCTCTGGGCCACCCTGAGAACTTGGTAGCATCCATTTTCCATGATGAACAGTCAATAAACAGTATGGATAAACATAGACGGTCTCTTCTATTGAGAACTGCTGTGGGGAGCATGTAGATCTTCTACATGCCCATCTGTGCTCCCAGACAACTGCTGCTACCTTCTCTGATGAGCTCAGCTGGAGTTCTCATTCTTCCTGGCCCCAGGCTAATTGCCATTCTCAGCCATTTGGCCCGGACTTTGCTCTCAATTCCTGGAGACTCAGGTGCCTGAATGTCCCTGAATATCCAGGAGTTTTGGAGCGCTGGTCCCAGCCTCATGACAGGCCCTTGGACCCACCCCCTACTTTGTTCCTGACATCTCTGTGTGGTTCTTCAGCAGTAACTAAAGGCCTGGAAGTCAAGGAACCCTAACTTCATCTCCTCCATCCCTGTCTACATTTTCCCACCCCCAGAGCAGTGTCTTAGAGCTTCCCTGAAGCCCAGCACCTAATGGTGGCAGCATGGGAAAAGCCAAGTCAAACTCCCCAAGCATTTTGCCTCCTCAAGCAGTACGTCCCACACCCCAGAAGCAAGGTAGAACTCAGACCTACAAAATGTCACCTGTCCTCCATATCATTCAGTTCAATGAATACTGTCTTTCCTACTGCATTCCTGACTCCGTCAGCTTCTGCCTGAATTTTCTCTAGCACTATTTAGGTGTTCCCTGTTGTCTTCTGAAGATTTTCTCAGCCCCAAACAATGACTGGTAGTCAGGAGCACTTTATAGTTTTTCCTTGCAAGATTTACATATGGTATCCTTTGGTCTTTTTCTAGCAGAATCCTTCCTGTCTGTGACACATAGACCATATGTGTGCGGTTGATTTATAAATCAATACTGACACATGAGCCCTGAACTTGTAAATGAAACAACCCAGTGGACAACTAATGTTGATGTAGTTCCTAGGGATCAGATCCATGACTCTAAATATCGCTTTTCAAGCTTATATCCTATGGTTTCCTATATAAACTGTAACCTAATCACACAAAACCTCTCTCCATTCCTTGAACATCTGTGTTACAAAATGTCCAATCCTTGCTACTTGTTTTTCTGTTTACCTTCCTACCATGCGGGGACTGGAATTAAGAGTTCTGTACAAACTGCTGAGAGTGTGACCACTTAGTCAAGCCACACTCTATTCTGAGTGTCAGGTTCCCAGTTTACTTGACTGAGATCTCTGAGGGAAGGTCTGAGCTTGTGTCACTTGCCATTGTGTCTACTGAGCTTCACAAAGGCTGATAGAGAGCAGACCCTTCACACACTGCTTTTGATGATGATAATGACATAAAACTTGTACTATGTCTCCACCTGACTCAACTTTATTGCTCTCTTTTACTTCATAACCAGATCTCCCGCATCTTGTGCTGAAATGTCACCAATGCAACTATGGCCTTGATTAGTATTAAAAAGATAATTGGTAAAACAAGCAACTATTTGGTTGCAATTCAGATTTGTCATTAAATTAAAGCATATTAAAGGGCTGGAGAGAGAGCTCAGAAGTTAAGAGCACCGTTTCCCTTCCAGATGATCCAGGTTCAACTCCCAACACCCACAAGGAGACTCATAACAATCTATAACTCCACTTTCAGGGATCCAACACCCTTCTCTGGCCTCTGTAGGCACCAAGCACACACATGGTGCACAGCTATACATACAGGCAAAACATTCATAGAAATGAAATAAAGTGAGTAAAACTAGAAACAAGCAATTTACATCAAAGTTGGTTTGAATGTTCTGCTTTACATATACATTTTCAATTTTAAAGATTTATTTACTTATTATGTACAAGTACACTGTAGCTGTTTTCAGACACTCCAGAAGAGGGCATCAGATCTCATTACGGATGGTTGTGAGCCACCATGTGGTTGCTGGGATTTGAACTCAGAAGCAGTCAGTGCTCTTAACCACTGAGCCATCTCTCCAGCCCCCACATTTTCAGTTTTAAAATGCATGTATATTTGGAAAAAATGAATTGTGAAACACCCATGTTTACACATTGAACATGCCTGGATAATTTCAAAAGTTTTATTATATCCATTTTATCTATATTCTCCATTGGCCTCTGTCCCTATGTTAAAACTCATACTTTAGCTTTCATTCTTAAATAACTTTAATGCTAGGCCGGGTGGTGGTGGTGCACACCTTTAATCCCAGCACTTGGGAGGCAAAGGCAGGTGGATTTCTGAGTTCGAGGCCAGCCTGGTCTACAGAGTGAGTTCCAGGACAACCAGGGCTACACAGAGAAACCTTGTCTTGAAAAAACAACAACAACAAAAATAAAAAATAAAAAAAAAATAACTTTAATCCTGAGTTTGGGTGACATAATGTATGCATTGGAAGCACATTAGGATTAAAGAAGATAATCTATTACAAACAATTTCTGTTTTTATATGGTGTAAACCAACCCAAGATCACAACTAATAAAGATTCAGAGAGTTATTGTTGAATTCAGTGTCATTGAAACTTCAGGGATAAGATGAAATTGAAGTCTAATCAACACATAGCACAATATGTTCCTGTACCCTTTTTTTTTTTATTTTTGGTTTTTTCGAGATAGGGTTTCTCTGTGTAGCCCTGTCTGTCCTGGAACTTACTCTGTAGACCAGGCTGGCCTCGAACTCAGAGATTCACCTGCCTCTGCCTCCCAAGTGCTGGGATTAAAAGCGAGTGCCATCACCGCCTGGCTCCTGCACCCTTTTTAACACTTAGATTAAGAGGCAAATCTAGAAGACTCAACAAGCTTTCCTACATATTAATGAATTCTAATTGACAATAAGGATAAAAATGTATATGGATTTAAGAATCATTAGTAAAGGTTTATAGTTCTATCATCTCAGGACATCTGTCAAATATTTAACTAGGGGTATCTCTCTGTAACACGCTCTTGGCTTTCCTTCTTTTTCATTGTGCCTTATGTCTTACATGAGAAATACAGTGATTCTGAATAAAGGGAATAATAATCTAAGAACTCAGGTTTTTCTGAAAAGCACAGACTCACAAATTCTCTCGTTAGCACGACTCAGTTTAGCAAGTTGCTCAGAAGTATCCCTACTTTTATTCTTGTCTGCATTTAATCACTTCTGATTTCAATATGGGAATTCTGAAGTGTTCTCAGTTTTGCCAGTTGTTTTTGCTTATTTTTAAAAAATGAAAGAATTAAAAAAAAAAAAATGAAAGAATTAGCCAGGTGTGTTGGTTCAATTCCAGCACTTGGGAGGCAGAGACAGGCGAATCTCCAATCTCAAGGCCACCAGGGTTTCCAAGGGAGTTCAAGAACCGCTAAGGCAAAACAGAGGAACCTCTTCTCACGAGAGAGAGAGAGAGAGAGAGAGAGAGAGAGAGAGAGAGA
>JADRCD010207820.1:6925-25489 GCA_019843815.1 Montemys delectorum | reverse complement strand
TGCCTCTCCTCTGCCTCTCCTCTGCCTCTCCTCTGCCTCTCTGCCTCTCTGCCTCTCTGGCTCTGCCTCTGAGAATAAGGCCAGCACCACAGCACCTGGCAACAGTGTCCTTTCTTTTCAGTAGTTTTTCACCTGTTTTTAAAACAAACTAGAAGCAGTGAGATGGCTCAGCCAGTAAAGATTCTTCCCATTCAACCTGATCCTGAAACCCACATACAGAGGAAAGAACAAAACTAACTCCACAAAGTTGTCTTCTGATGTCCATGTATATACTGTGGCATGTGAGTCCACATATAGATCACACACACACACACACACACACACACACACACACACACAAGCACACAAATTAAATAAGTAATTTAAAAATAAAAAAAATCTGCTGAAATTACATCAAGATAACTATCTAAAACTGTAGAAAAAAGAACTGTAGAAAACAAAGTAGCAGCCTCAACTTTCTTAACATTTTAGTGACGATTTACTTTTTATGTTCCTTTTATTGAACATAAATTCAACTTACTTAATTTTAAACAAAAGTCACTGCATTATTCTTCTTTTAAAAAAAGACAAGATTACTGGAGCTGAGAATGTGTTTCATCAGCTAGAAAGATTGCCTAGAAAGCCTTGGTATCTAATGGTGCATGAAGAAGTTTAAGTACATTGTGAGGGTTACACTCAGTTGGATAGTCTAGGAGTTCAGCCTCTGGGCATTATCTGTAGGAATTATCTTGATTAGGTTAATTGAAGTGGGAATACCTGTCTACTATGAGTGACACCATTTCTTGGCTGGGTTCCTCAACTATGTATATTTTTAAAAGAGAGAGAGCTGACATAAGAATTCATCACTTGCTTCCTGACCTTGGATACCATGTGACTACTTGCCTCAAGCTTCTGTCTCTATGACTTCCCCTACACTGAACTATGAGAAAAAACAAATACTTCCTCCCTTAGGTTACTTTTGTCAGGGTTTTTCACCACAGCAACAGGAAAAGTAACTAAGGTGGTCATACTTTATTACATATTAAAGTTGACGACCTAGAGTGGGGACTACATGATACCATGATACCCAGTATCAAAAAAAAAAAAAAAAAGAGGGGGGAGAAAGAGACAAAATATTTAACTAAAATAGAAAGTTGTGTGGTTAAAAAATAAGTTTACATTCATGAAATACAATAATTTTTTAAAAATATGAATTGACTATGTGCTGTAAAACTTACAAAACTTGCCAGGTAGTGGTAGTGTACACCTTTAATCCTAACACTTGGGAGGCAGAGGTAGGCAGATGGCTGTAATTCAACGGAAAAGCTTCTGTAAGGTGAAAGACTCTGTCGATAGGACAAAATGGCAGCCTGCAGATTTTCACCAACTCTATTATCTACCAGAGGGCTAATTTCCTAGATATATAAAGAACTTAAGAGAGTAGACAGCAACAAAACAAATCATCTAGTTTAAAATGCATACATATCTAAACAGAGAACTCTCAACAGAGGAAATCTCAAATGGCCAAGAAGCACTTGAAGAAATATTCAACATCCTTAGCTATCAGGGAAATGTAAATCAAAACAACTGTAATGTTACACCAGTCAGAATGACTAAAATAAAAAAAATTAAAAAAAAAAAACCAAACATATGACTGACAGCTCATACTAGCAAGGATGTAGAGCAAGGGGAACACTTTTCCATTTCTGGTAGGAATTAAAAACTTGTACAGCCACTTTGGAAGTCAATATGGTGATTTCTTAGAAAATCGGTAATTGATCTACCTCAAGACCCAGGTTTATCACTCTTGGGCATATACCCGAAGAATGCTCTGCCATACCACAAGGCTACTTGCTCAACTATGTTCATAACAGCTTTATCTGTAATACCCAGAACCTGGAAACAACCTAGATGTCCCTCAACTGAAGAATGGATACAGAATGTTCAGTACATTTACACATTGTATTACTCAGCTGTTAAGGAAAAAAATCATGCCAGGTTGTGGTGGCACACACCTCTAATCCCAGCACTTGGGAGGCAGAGGCAGGCCGATTTCTGAGTTCGAGGCCAGACTGGTCTACAGAGTGAGTTCCAGGACAGCCAGGGGTACACAGAGAAACCCTGTCTCAAAAAACACACACACACAAAAAAAAAAAAAAAATCATGAAATTTGCAGGCAAAGGAATAAAACTAAAAAATATCATCTTGAGTGAGGTAACCTAGACCCAGAAATACAAATATGGTATATACTCATTTATAAGTATATATTAGTTGTAAAATAAAGGATAATCATGCTACAATCTGTAAACCCATAAAGGCTAAGTAACAAGGCATGGCTCAAGGGGTTATGCATGAACCTCCCTGGGAAGGAGAAATAGAATAGATTTCTGTCTTAGTCAAGGTTTGTATTTCTGCACAAAGCATCATGACCAAGAAGGAAGTTGGGGAGGAAATGGTTTATTCAGCTTATACTTCCACATTACTGTTCATCACCAAAGGAAGTCAATACAGGAACTCACACAGGGCAGGAGGATGCAGAAGCCATGGAGGGGTGCTGCTTATTGGATTGCTTCCCTTGGCTTGCTCAGCTTGCTCTCTTATAGAACCCAGGACTACCGGCCCAATAATGGCTCCACCCACAATGGGACGGACACTCTCCCCTTGATCATTAATTGAGAAAATGCCTTACAATTGGGATTTCATGGAGGCATTCCCTTAACTGAGGCTTCTTTCTCTGTGATAACTCCAGCTTGTGTCAAGTTGACACACAAAACCAGCCAGTACAACTGGCCCTTGTTAACTTGACACACAAACACATCACTATTAAGCCTCAACCCTTATTATTTCACTCATCCCCAAGATCTAAATAACTTTAAAAGTACCACAGTCTTTACAAATTCTTACATATTAAAATTTCAAACTCTTTAAAATATCCAATCTCTTTTGAAGTTCAAAGTCCTTTTACAATTCCAAAACTCAACTAAAATACTTTCTTACTTCAAGAAGGGAAAAATATCAAGGCACAGTCACAACCAAAAGCAAAAGCAAACTCTAACCTTTCAATGTCTGGGATCCACTCATGAATTTATGGGCTCTTCCACAGGCTTGGGGCACTTCTCTATCTCTGCCCTTTGTAGCACACACCTTGTCTTCTAAACTCCAGCTGCCTGTACTCCACTGCTCCTGCTGTTCTTGGTTATTTCATGGTACTTGCATCTCCAAAACGCTGCTATCTTTTGCTGCAACTGGAATGCACTTTCACAAATAGCCTCTCATGGGCTATTTTCATGGTGCTCATCCTCAACGTCTCTTCAGTCCTGGGCCTTCAACTGCCATTGAGGCCTCTCCTGGCCCCTCACAGTACCAAGCATCAGCTACTATCCCTTCTTGTTTCAAAACCAGTACCACCTGGGTGACTTTTATACATTACCAAGTCTGGCTGCCAATACAAGGTACAACCCTGGCTGCCTCTGGAACACAGCTTCTCTGTGCTCTCAGGAAACATTTCCCAGAAATTTTCATCTTAGTGATGCTAGTTTCTTCTTAATCACTGCTAATTTCTTAGCTCTAGCTAACCAGCCTCAATTGTCCTAGTAATGTAAAGGTTTTGCTTTAGTAGTTCTGGTATCTTGTTAAGCACAGCTGATTCTACAACCCCAGCTAACCAGAACCACAGAATCTTCACAATCAAAAAGGCAACAGCACTGATAAGAGTCTTTAATCTTCCCTCTCAAATTTCACAAGCCAGGCCTCCATCATTTGCACTGTTATAAATATTATCTTCCAAGCTTCTACAGAACATTCAACACCCAATGGCTCTTCTAGCCCAAAGTTTCAAACTCCTTCCATAGTCCTCCCCAAAAATATGGTCAGGCTGTCACAGGAATACCCCACATCTGTTACCAGTTTCTCTTAGTCAGGATTTGTATTCCTGCACAAGACATCATAACCAAGAAGGAAGTTGTGAAAAAATGGGTTTATTCAGCTTACACTCCCACATTGCTATTTATCATCAAAAGAAGTCTTAGGCATATACTGAAAGGATGTTCCACCATACCACAAGGCTACTTGCTCAACTATGTTCATAACAGCTTTATTTGTAATACTGAGAACCTGGAAACAACCTATATGTCCCTCAACTGAAGAATGGATAAATAAAATTTAGAACATTTATATATTGTATTACTCAGCTGTTAAGAAAAAAATGAAATTTTCAGGCATCCACCTCTTGTGGTTTCTGAATTTCCTAAGACCTTCCATAATATCACTCATTCATTCATTCTCATTGGCTTCTTCTTCAAAGGGCTCTAAGATCAGCCTTGGAGTTGCGACACTTTATGAGTGTGATAAAATAGTCTATAAAGAACTGTGATATTAGTATATAAAAATCTCTCAACCAGTTTCTCTTTCATGAATAGTTCTCCTTTTAGCATGTCTTCCTAGTGTAAAATGGGACCCAAAGAAGTCTTGTTTTCTACGATGGGCCTAAATGACCTCAATTTATAATTTATATTGCTTTGCAACTGTAGCTTTATGTCAAGGGAATACTAATTAAATCAGAATACTAATGATATAATTTTTAATCATTACCTGACTCTGGGATATTTTTATGTGTTAAACAAAATATAGTTCAATTTATTAGGTTATAATTATGTTAATTATACTAATTTGCTAAATTAATTATCAGAATATCATAAAATATTTAAGATGCTTTAAAAGCAAGCCTGTAAATGAGAAAGTGATAGTGGGATTGGGAAGGAGCTCAGTTGGTCAAGTGTCAACCTTATTCTATCCCCAGCTCCACAAAATAAAATAAAATAAAATAAAATAAAATAAAATAAAATAATTGTCTATTGATTTTCCTTAGCCAAATATTTAACCTGAAGTCAATCCTGAGAAAACTATCAGAAAAATCCCAAAATGTAAAATAACTGGCCTTGACCTTACAGAAAAATCAATGTTATAAGAGATAAAGGAAGTGAGGAGGAAGAGAAGGAGGGAGACACTGGAAAACACAAGATCACAATTATATAAAAAGGCTAAAGGTAGGCAAAATAATCCTAAAAAAAAATAATCCAACGTGGATCACCACATCTGATTTCAACTTATTCTATGATATTGGCAAGACGCACACACACGCACGCACACACACACACACACACACACACACAAGCACATACACACCAAAGGAATAGAATGGAGAACACGGACAAAAATCCACATAACTATAGAAACTTTTTCCTTTTCTTTTTTTTAATAAATGCAGTGAAAAAATAAGCAGCATCTTCAGTAAATGATGCTAGGGAGACTGGGTGTCAGTATATACCAGAAAAAAAACTAGATTTCTATTTTTCACTCTGTGCAAAACTAAACTTCAGGGATTTCAAGATAGAACTTGACAATTTGTACTAGAAAGTACTAGAAAAAAAGAGTATGGCATATACTTCAAGATATAGGCACAGGAGAGGTCTTTCTGAATAGAAGCTGGTGGCTCAGAAAGCAAGACCAACATCCAACAAATGGCATCTCAAGAAAATAATGTTCCTGGACAGCACAAGAAACTACCAATGTAGTGAAGAGACAGCACACAGGATAGGAAACAACCCTTGCCAGTTAACATCTGACAGAGGATTAGTGTCTAGTATATATAAAGAATGTGAGAAACTAAAATATCAAGGAAGCAAGGCACTTATTTCAGACATGGACCATGGAACTGAACAGACAATTCTTCAAAGAAAGGTATTCAAATGGCTGGTAAATATTTTTAAAGGAGTACAACATTCTTAGTCATCAAAAGAATGAAGGTTAACAGTATTTTAAGATTCTGCCTCACCCCAGTCAGAACAGCTTTCATCCAGAATACTGTGAGACCTGGAGAGATGGCTTGGAGGTTATAAGCACTGGCTGCTCTTCCAGAGGACCAAGGCTCAGTTCTCAGAACCCAGATGGTGGCTCACAACTATGTGTCACTCCAGTCCCAGGGGATCTGGTGCCCTCTTCTGGGCTCCACAGGAATTTCATACAAAACTACACAGATATACATCCAAATAACACTCATACACATAAAATAAATTCATTAATATTGCCTCCCACATCCAGTTCAGCCTCCAGACTTTGGTGGTTTCTGCCCGAGGCAGTCACCTGGAGAATTAAGACAAAAGACCTTCTGCAGACTATCAGCTTATCTCTGAAAGAAGCCTCCGGGGAAGTTCACGCTAAGATACAACTGCGACATTGCCTACTGCCTGAGGACATTCTCAGACATCTGAGCCGCTGGTGACCTTTGCCCCTTACTCCTTTCTGACTCCTTTCTGACTCCTCCTGCAATGTTTATGTTATGCAAATATCATTGTAACCTGGAGATCCAATTTCAGTTTCTTGTGTACATATAAATGCTGAACTCAAAAGTAAAGTACAAAGTCTTGATTGGGGCTCAACTTGACTTCACGTCCTTTTGTTCTTGAACTCTGTGTTTCAGGTCCTTTCTTCCTTAGACTGAGGGAACCCAAAGTTCATGAAACTGCGGGACAGTTTCATATGGTACCCGAACTTGTGGACTCAGATACAGAGGATAGAAGAAGGACACACTGTCAAAAAGCAGAGCTCTGCCTAGAAGAATTCAGAAGATAAAGGTAAAAGGTCGTACACTATTCTGCATGGTAGATATTTTCAATGCTAGCGCTAGTCTTATTTTAATATTGTAGAATTATTGTTGTGCGTGCAAGAAGTGTACAGGTCTAGGCTGAGTTGGGGCTGACCTGGCACTTAATTCACCTAGGATTATAACGGTGAGAATGAGTTCGAATGAGTAGAAAACAGTGATGTTAAGCGTAAAAAAGTTGCTTCTAACAAAAGGAATCAGGGTTGAAAAGGATACATTAAAAGATCTCTCAGATGAAATAGAAACATATTGCCCATGGCTCCAAGGAGTAAGTAAGTTAAATAAAAAGACTTGGGAAAAAAACAGAAGAGCTCTGAGAAATAATAGGGTGGATAGATTTATTCTCTGCCTTTGGGGACTTGTAGAGGAAATCTTAGAGGAAAAACAGAGAGTCAGAAAGTGAATGGAGCTCGCAGAGCTCAGAGAGCACAGAAATGGAAAGCCAAGAGAATCAGAATGCTTCTTCAGAAAGCGGATCTCCTAGGTCTCATGGAAAGAAGCGGTGTTCTTATGCATTATCCACTCCCTCTAGGTCCACTATGATAGGAGAGAAGGCTCGGAGAGATTTACAATTAAGCAAATTGGAGTTTGAAATCAAGTTACAGAAATTGACTAATGAGTTGAATGAACTAAAGGCAGTATCAAGCAAAAGAAAGGACAGCTATCTGGAGACAGGTCATTCATCTTTAGAAAGAGCAAATTATCAGACTGGAGAAAACGGGCAGGACACTTCAGGAGTACTAGTGTTTCCAGTATTAAAATGGCTTGATCTGCAGAACGAAAGATATAGACGATATCAGACCTTGGAATTCAAGGTGATAAAAGATCTAAAACAAGCAGTGGCTCAATATGGTCCAAATGCCCTGTATATGCAGGCACTTTTGGACAATATTATAGAGTCATATTTAACTCCTCAAGATTGGAGGACCTTATGTAAGGTCACACTGAGAGCAGGGGATTTTCTGCTTTAGAACTCAGAATGGCGAGAGATCAGCAAAAAGAAAGCTTCGCAGAACACTCAGACAGGTAATCCAGAATGGAATTTGGACATGCTTTTGGGAGAAGGGCAGTATGAAGGAAATGCTAGACAGATTGATTATCCTCCTGGGGTATATGCACAAATTGCAATAGCAGCGAGGAAGGCTTGGATTCAATTACCTACGAAAGGTGAGGTTAGTGGAAGCCTAGCTGGCATCCAGCAAGGTCCAGAGGAGCTTTTTCAAAATTTCATAGCCAGGTTACAGTTAGCTGCAAGCAGAACCCTTGAAGAATCTCATACGGACAGTCCGCTTACTACACAGCTGGCCTCTGAGAATGCTAATGCAGTGTGCAGAGCAGCTATTCAGCCACACAAGGGTCGAATGGATTTATCTGGATATATTCCCCTTTGTGCAGATATTGGACCTTCCTATGATCAAGGTTTGGCTGTGGCGGCTGCACTGCAGGGAACTACAGGTCAAGAGATCCTGGCACAAAGGCAGGAAAATAAATGATGTTTCATATGTGGAAGTATGAATCATTTTAAAAATGATTGCCCTAGGAAATTAGGAGCCACAAGCAGGCAGCAGGCAGGTGCTGCCCTGAGAGTCTGTCCTCGTTGCAGGAGAGAGAAGCATTGGGTCAAAGATTGTAGATTTTAAAAAGGCCTTCAAGACAATACCTGGTCAGGAAACGAGTGGAGGGGCCAGCCCCGTGCCCCCTTCTTAAAACAACAGGCAGCATATGGGGCCACCCAGCCAAGGAAATCTGTCTTGGAACTTTTCAGAGAAACCCCAGGAAGTGCAGGATTGGACCTGTATTCCACCTGCCACACAGTACTAATGCCAGAAATGGGAGTTCAAATTCGGCCCACTGGAGTTTTGGGGCCTTTGCCCACAGAGCCTTGGGGATTTATTATTGGAAGATGTAGCTCAATTGTGAATGGATTGCAGATCTATCCAGGTGTTATTGACCACAGTTATCAGGGGGAGATTAAGCTCATGGCTTCCTCACCTCATGGTGTCATTACAGTACCTGCTAACCAGAGAATTGTTCAACTTATTTTAGTCTCTCTGTATCCAATGCCTTCTAATTTTGTTAATAATGAGAGAGGACAGAGTTGTTTTGGTTCTTCTGATGTATACTGGGTACAATCTATCACTAGTAAAAGACCTAATCTTAAATGGGTTATTGAAGGAAAAAGTTTTGAAGATTATTAGAAGAATAGACTGGACCTCAACTTGGGTTTTGTCTGAGACAATTACTCATCTCCAAGGAATTGGTTATTCCAATAACCCAAAATGAAACTCTAAGCTTCTAACCTGGAGAGATGAGGAAGGTAATTCAGGACACACTCAAACTTATGTCATGTCAAATCTGCTTGTTACTCAGTGGGGGAGAGACCTGTTGTCACAGATGGGTCTTGTTTGTGCAACCCTAACTAACTAGCTAAAAACCAGAGGTCAAAATAGGACATTAGAACATTTGGAAGCCCTAAGCCTCATTCTTATAGTAAAAGTTCAAAACATTTTCCATGATGGCCACTATCTTGCCTGTGCCCCATGTGGATTAATAATATTCCAGTGTGGGTTGATCAGTAGTCTTTATCTCAAGAAAAGATAGAAGCCACTTCTTTGATAGTGCAGGAGCAATTGGAGGCAGGACATCTGAGGGAATCCAAATCCCCGAGGAATATGTCAATATTTGTCATCAAGAAAAAAAAATCAAGTAAATGTAGATTGTTACAGATCTAAGAAAGGTAAATGAAACAATGGTAGCTATGGGAGCTTTGCAGCTTGGACTTCAAACTCTAGTGGTGATTCCTAAAGGATTCTATAAGATAGTTATGGATTTAAAGGACTGTTTCTTTACAATTCCTTTGCATCCTGAGGATTGTGAGAGATTTGCTTTTAGTGTTCCATCTGTTAACTTTAAGGGACCTATGAAAAAATGTCAATGGACAGTCCTTCCTCAGGGCATGGCTAATAGTCCTACATTATGTCAAAAATTTGTGGCACAAGCCATTGAACCTATAAGGAAAAAATAGCCAATGATATATATTGCCCACTACACAGATGATGTCCTATTAGCAGGAAAAAAAATCCTCAGGACGTGCTTTTATGTTATAGAGACTTACAATTTGCGTTAAATGAAAAGGGATGACAGATAGCGCTAGAAAAGGTGCAAACTCAGGATCCATATGATTATTTAGGTTTTAAACTCATGGATCAAGCTGTTATTCCCAAAAAGATAGTTATTCATAGAGACAGATTAAAAACTTTAAATGATTTTCAAAAATTATTAAGTGATATCAATTGGCTTCATCCTTATCTAAAGCTTACTACAGGAGAATTGAAACCTTTATTTGATATTCTCAGAGGTAATTCTGATCCAAATTCTCCTAGATTTTTAACTAAAGAAGGAATGTCAGCTTTACAACAGGTAGAAAAAGCTATTGAAAATCAATTTGTTACTTACGTAGATTATTCCTTAATCTTGCATTTGTTAATTTTCAACACAACTCACGCTCCTACAGCACTGTTGTGGAAAAAATCACCTCTCATGTGGATACATTAAAGGGTATCTCCTAAACATAATATCTTGCCATATTATGAAGCTGTAGCCCAAATGATCATGCTTGGTAGAAAGCAAACACTGACTTATTTTGGCAAAGAGCCAGATGTTATCATTCAGCCTTTTACTTCAGATCAACATTCCTGGTTAAAACAACATAGCACAGACTGGTTGCTTGCTTAGATAGGATTTCAAGGAATTATAGATAATCATTACCCTCAGGATAAACTGATAAAGTTCTTAAATGTGCATGAAGTGGTATTTCCTAACATGACTTCTCTACAGCCTTTGAGTAATACCCTTGTGGTATTTACTGATGGTTCCTCTAAAGGACAAGCTGGATATCTTATGAATAATCCATAGGTCTCTCAGCTTAATTAGCTGAATTAACAGCAGTATTAAATGTGTTTCTGGCCATGACTGATGCTTTCAATCTTTTCACTGATAGCCTGTATGTGGTGCAATCAGTTCCTTTATTAGACTCATGTGGTACGTTTAATCTTAATACCACAGCAGGATCTTTATTTTCACAATTACAAAATGTCATTCTTGCACACAAAAAATCAGTTTTATATTGGTCACATACGAGCTCATTCTGGCTTCCATGGACCCTTCGCCAGAGGCAATAATCATATTGACAGAGCTCTTTTAGGAGAAGTTTTAATTTCAGATCCTGTTGCATTAGCTAAACGGGATCAGAATAAATTCCATCTGTCTAGCCAGACTCTGAGGTTTAAACATAAAATTTCCAAAGAACAAGCAAAAAGAATTGTAAAATAATGCCCTAAATGTGTTATTTTACCTCCAGTTCTGCACTTAGGGGTAAATCCAAGAGGCCTTATGCCCAACCATAATTGGAAGATGGTATAACTCATTATGCAGAATTTGGAAATATATATATACATATATGTGTATATATATTTATATGTATACATAAATAAATATATACATGTCTGTATTGACACTTGTTCAGGATTTATATTTGCTTCCCTGCATACAGGAGAAGCCTCTAGAAATGTAATTGAGCATTGTTTACAAGCCTTTAATGTTATGGGCTTACTGAAAGTCATTAAAACCGACAATGGACCAGCTTACTCTGGCAAAAACTTTATGTCATTTTGTAAGGAATTTGGCATCAAACATAAAACTGGAATTCTGTATAACCCAATGGGACAAGGAATAGTGGAACAAGCCCATCACACTCTTAAAAAACTGCCTTTCAAAACCAAAGGGGAGGAACTGTATCCTCCTAGATCTTCAAAGGCCCACCTCACCTTTGTGTTACTTGTTTTGAACTTTTTGCAGACTGACATCAAAAGTCAGTCCACTACGGATCAACACTGGCATCCTAACACTTCAAGTTCCTATACCATGGTAGGATGGAGAGACCCGCTTACCAATGCCTGGCATGGACCAGATCCTGTCTTGGTCTAGGGCAGAGGGTTCGTGTATATTTTTTCTCAGAAAAAGGATGGAGCATGTTGACTCCCTGAAAGACTAATATGCCAGGTGGACTCGGATCCACAGCCTTCTTAGTAAACGTGCTTAAATGAAATGCCTAAAGGTCTTTTTTTCTTTTTCTTTTGTTTTTTGAGTAAGTAAACGTGCTTAAATACACTGCCAAAAAGTTTTTTTTTCTTTTTCTTTTGTTTTCAAGCTGGCAACCCTTTTCTGTCATTCTGGAAATGCCCAATTAATCCACAAGCTTGCTCTCTCAAAATTAAAAGAACAATTCAAACTCATTCACTCATGCCTAGAGCTAAGGCCTGGATACTTCTGCAATTTTTTACATGCTAAAAGGCTAGCAAAATCCTGAAGTTGCTAGCCTGAACTTCCTAATTTCCATTAGAATTGAGCCCTGATCTCTAGGTTCCCTGAGTCAGAACTGGTAATTTACAACTGAGTCAGGAGACTACACCCATCCCCGGCACAAGGGTGGCTCTTCGAGAACTTCTGAAAAGGCTGTTTTCAGATAAACTGTGGCAACTTATGGGCTTTGCAGGCAATAAAGTCATGTCTCAGCATTGGGTGCATGGAAGGAGGGTGCATTTTGAAAACCTGTGTTCCATGGGCTAGGTCTCTGGCGTTAATCAACCTAAGACAGAGGCATATGCCCAGTGGCTGCGTTTTTATTTCTGAAAACACGAAATGAGCCCGGTTTATATAATTCAAACTAGATGTATGTGTTCTCCAAGACAGGTAAGAAGCCTGTCAGCAGGTATATTTCTACAGGTTTGATTCATCAAAGCACAATGAAAATTCCCGTGCAAGACCATATTTATGCCTTAGTCCTCTTTTTTCTAAATAAAAAAGGGAGGAAATGTTGCCTTCCCCACCCAGTTCAGCAGAGGGCTGTGGGTCTGCCTTCCCTCCTAGTTCTAGATGGAGGTCGAAAGGATCCCATCCCAGCTTCCCTGCAACATTTTTGGCCTGAGTCTCCCTCTGCACACCTTTCCCAAAAGTAGAGAGCTTCCCTCCAGGGAGTGCTCTGAACCCGGGACTCAGGCAAGATCTCGCCATTTTCTCACCAGTGACTTTCTAAGGTAGGACCAACTGGGAGGCACAGGCCACAGAACCTGTAGCCTTCATTGATCCATCTTCACCCAGAAAGGACAGCTGATCCACAGCCCTCTGCACATGGGTTTTACCAGGGTAGAAATGATCTCCCGGAAGTGCTGACACAGGCTTACAGACACACAGGAAGAACAAACTTCAGCCAGAGACAGAAAAAACATCTAACACCAGAGATTAACAGATGGCTAAAGGCAAACACAAGAATCTTACCAACAGAAACCAAGACTACTTGGCATCATCAGAATCTAGTACTCCCACCACAGCAAGTCCTGGATACTCCAACACACTGGAAAACAAGATTTGGATCTAAAATCATATCTCATGATAGTGATAGAGGAATTTAAGAAGGACATAAATAATTCCCTTAAAGAAATACAGGAGAACACAGGTAAACAGGCACAAGCCCTTAAAAGGGAAACACAAAAGTCCCTTAAAGAATAACAGGAAAGCACAACCAAACAGGTAAAAGAATTGAACAATACCTTACAGTACCTAAAAATAGAAGTAGAAACAATTAAGAAATCACAAAGAGGGAAAACTCTGGAGATAGAAAATCTTGGAAGAAGTCAGGAACCATAGATGCAAGCATCACCAACAGAATACAAGAGATAGAAGAGAGAATCTCAGGGGCAGAAGATAACATGGACAACATTGACAGAACAATCAAAGAAAATACAAAAAGCAAAAAGCTCCTAACCCAAAACATTGGGGAAATCCAGGACACAATGAGAAGACCAAACCTAAAGATAATAAGTGTAGAAGAGAGTGAAGACTCCCAAGGTAATGGGCCAGTAAATATCTTCAACAAAATTATAGAAGAAAACTTCCCTAACCTAAAGAAAGAGATGTCCATGAACATACAAGAAGCCTACAGAACCCCAAATAGACTGGACCAGAAAAGAAATTCCTCCCATCACATAATAATAAAAACACCAAATGCACTAAACAAAGAAAGAATATTAAAACCAGTGAGGGAAAAGGGTCAAGTAACATATAAAGGCAGACCTATCAGAATTACACTAGACTTCTCACCAGAGATTATGAAAGCTCAAAGATCCTGAGCAGATGTCATACAGACCCTAAGAGAACACACATGTCAGCCCAGGCTACTATACCTAGCAAAACTCTCAATTACCATAGATGGAGAAACCAAAGTATTCCATGACAAAACCAAATTCACACAGTATCTTTCCACAAATCCAGCCCTCAAAGGATAATAAATGGAAAACTCCAACACAAGCAGGGAAACTAATGTCCTAGAAAAAGCAAGAAAGTAATCTTCCAACAAAACTAAAAGAAGATAGCCACATGAACAGAATTCCAACTTTAACAACAAAAATAACAGGAAGCAACAATTACTTTTCCTTAATATCTATTAATATCCATGGAATCAATTCTCCAATAAAAAGCCATAGCCTATCAGACTGGGTACTTAAACAGGACCCAACATTTTGTTGCATACAGGAAACCCACCTCAGGGACAAAGACAGACACTACCTCAGAATAAAAGGCTGGAAAACAATTTTCCAAGCAAATGGTCCCAAGAAATAATCTGGAGTAGCCACTCTAATATCAAATAAAATCGACTTTCACCCTAAAGTGATCAAAAAAGATAAAGAGGGACACTTCATACTCATCAAAGGTAAGATCTACCAAGATCAACTCTCAATTCTGAACCTCTATGCTCCAAATGCAAGGGCATTTACATTCATAAAAGAAACTTTGCTAAAGCTCAAAGCACATTTAGCATCACACACAATAATAGTAGGAGACTTCAACACCCGACTCTCTCCAATGAGCAGATCATGGAAACAGAAACTAAACAAAGACACAGTAAGACTAACAGAAGTTATAAAACAGATGGATTTAACTGATATCTATAGAACTTTTCATGCTAAAACAAAAGGATATACCTTCTTCTCAACACCTCATGGTATCTTCTCCAAAATTGATCATATAATTCATCACAAATCAGGCCTCAACAGGTACAAGAAGATTGAAATAATTCCTTGCATCTATCAGATCACCATAGACTAAAGCTGCTCCTCAATAACAACATAAACTATAGAAAGCCCACATACATGTGGAAGCTGAACAACACTCTACTCAATGATAACTTGGTCAAGGAAGAAATGAAGAAAGAAACTAAAGACTTTCTAGAGTTTAATGAAAATGAAGCCACAACATACCCACACTTACGGGACACAATGAAAGCAGTCCTAAGAGGAAAACTCATACCTCTAAATGCCTCCAAAAACAAACTGAAGAGAGCATACAGCAGCAATTTGACAGCATATCTGAAAGCTCTAGAACAAAAAGAAACAAATTCACCCAAAAAGAATCGAAGGCAGGAAATAATCAGACTCAGGACTGAAATCCACCAAATAAAACCAAAACCAAACAAACAAACAAACAAACAAACAAAGTTATGCAAAAAATCAACCAAACCAGGAGCTGGTTCTTTGAGAAAATCAACAAAATAGATAAACTCTTAGCCAGACTAGCCAGAAGGCACAAAGACAGTATCCTAATTAGTAAGATCAGAAACGAAAGGAAGACATAACAACAGAAACTGAGGAAATCCAAAAAATCATAAGATCTTACTACAAAAGTCTATACTCAACAAAACTGGAAATCCTGCCTGAAATGGACAATTTTCTAAACAGATAACAGGTACCAAAGTTAAATCAAGATCAGATAAATTACCTAACCAGTTCCATATCTGCTAATGAAATTTTAAAAAAGTCATTAATAGCATCCCAATCAAAAAAAGCCCAGGACAAGACGGTTTTGGTGCAGAGTTTTATCAGACCTTCAACGAAGACCTAATACCAATATGCCTCAAGCTATTCCACAAAATAGAAAAAGAAAGTATTCAACCCAATTCATTCTATGAAGCTATAATTACTCTGGTACATAAACCACACAAAGACCTAACAAAGAAAGAAAACATCAGACAAATTTCCCTTATGAATATCCATGCAAAAATACTCAATAAAATTCTTACAAACCAACCCCAAAAACCCACCAAAATGATCATCCATCATGATCAAGTAGGCTCATCCAGGTATGCAGGGATGGTTCAATATATGAAATCCATCAATGTAATACACTATATAAACAAACTCAAAGAAAAAAATCACATGATAGCAGGGCAGTGGAAGCACACTCCTTTAGTCCCAGCACTTGGGAGGCAGAGGCAGGCAGACTTCTGAGTTCAAGGCCAGCTTGGTCTACAGAGTGAGTTTTAGGACAGCCAGGGCTACACAGAGAAATCCTGTCTCAAAAAACAAACAAACAAACAAACAAAAGCAAAAAACAAAAAAAATCATATGATCATCTCATTAGATGCTGACAAAGCATTTGACAAAATTTAACACCCCTTCATGATAAAAAAAAAAAACAAAAAACAAAAAAACAAACAAACAAACAAACAAAAAAAAACCTTGAAAAAAAAAAAACCTTGGAAAGATCAGGAATTAAAGGTCCATACCTAAACATAGTAAAAGCAATAAACAGCAAACCAGTAGCCAACATCAAACTAAATGAAGAGAAACTTGAAGAAATCCCACTAAAATCAAGGACTAGACAAGGCTGCCCACTCTCTCCCTACATATTCAATATTGTTCTTGAAGTCCTACCCAGAGCAATTAGACAACAAAAGGAGATCAAAGGTATACAAATTGGAAAGGAAGAAGTCAAATTATCACTGTTTGCTGGTGATATGATAGTACACGTAAGTGACCCCAAAAATTCCACCAGAGAACTTCTAGACGTGATAAACAACTTCAGCAAAGTAGCTGGATATAAAATTAAGTCAAGCAAATCAGGTGCCTTCCTCTACACAAAAGATAAACAGTATGAGAAAGAAATTAGGGAAACAACACCATTCACAATAGTCACAAATAATATAAAATACTTTGATGTGACTCTAACTAAGCAAGTGAAAGATCTGTATGACAAGAATTTCAAGTCTCTGAAGAAGGAAATCGAAGAAGTTCTCAGAAGATGGAAAGATCTCCCATGCTCATGGATTGGCAGAATTAAAATAGTAAAAATGGCCATCTTGCCAAAAGCATTTGATAGATTCAATGCAATCCCTATCAAAACTCCAATTCAATTCTTCACAAACTTGGAAAGAGCAATTTGCAAATTCATCTGGAATAACAAAAAACCTAGGATATCGAGAACTGTTCTCAACAATAAAGGAGCCTCTGGTAGAATCACCATTGCTGACCTCAAGCTGTACTACAGAGCAATTGTGATAAAAACTGCATGGTGTTGGTACAGTGACAGGCAGGTAGATCAATGGAATAGAATGAAAGTGGATCAATGGAATAGAATGAAAGTGGATCAAGGACCTCCACATAATACCAAATACACTGAAAGTAGTAGAAGAGAACTCAAAAAGTTAGAGTCCAGAGAATCAAATAACCCTATAAAAAATGGGGTACAGAGCTAAAGAAAGAATTCTCAACTGTGGAATATCGAATGGCTGAGAAGCACTTAAAGAAATGTTCAACATCCTTAGTCATCAGGGAAATGCAAATTAAAACAACCCTGAGATTCTACCTCACACCAGTCAGAATGACTAAGATCAAAAAGTAAGGTGACAGCAGATGTTGGTGAGTTTGTGGAGAAAGAGGAATACTCCTTCATTACTGGTGGAATTGCAAGCTGGTACAACCACTCTGGAAATCAGTTTGGCGGTTCCTTAGGAAATTGTACATAGTACTACCAGAGGACCCAGCAATACCATTCCTGGGCATAGACCCACAAGATGCTCCATCATGTAATAAGGACACATGCTCCACTATGTTCATACCGGCCTTATTTATAATAGCCAGAAACTGGAAACAACCCAGATGTCCTTCAACAGAGGAATGGATACAGAAAATGTGGTACATCTACACAATGGAATACTACTCAGCTATTAAAAACAACGAATTCATGAAATTCTTAGGGAAATGGATGGATCTGGAGAATATCATCCTGAGTAAGGTAACCCAATCACAAAAGAACACACATGGCATGCGCTCTCTGATAAGTGGATATTAGCCCAGAAGCTCAGAATACCCAAAATACAATCCACAAATCACAAGAAACTCAATAAGAAGGAAAACCAAAGTGTGGATGTTTTGTTCCTTCTTAGAAGGGGGAACAAAATACCCATGGAAGGAGTTGCACAGACAAACTATGGAGCAGAGACTGACGGAAGGACAATCCAGAGACTGCTCCACCTGGGAATCCTTTCCATATTCAATCATCAAACCCAGACACTATTGTGGATATCAGCAAGTGCTGGCTGGCAGTAGCCTGATATAGCTGTCTCCTGAGAGGCTCTGGCAGTGCCCAACTAATACAGAAATAGCGACTCACAACCATCCATTGGACTGAGCACAGGGTCCCCATTGAAGGAGCTAGAGAAAGGACCCAAGGAGCTGAAGGGTTTGCAGCCCCTTAGGACGAACAGCAATATGAGCTATGTAGTACCCTCAGAGTTCTCAGGGACTATACTGTCAACCAAACAGCACACATGGTGGGACTCATTGCTCCAGCAGCATATGTATAGCAGAGGATGGCCTAGTCAGTCATCAGCGGGAGGAGAGGCCCTGGGTCCTGTGGAAGTTCTATGCCACAGTGTAGGGGAATGCTAGGGCCAGGAAGTGGGAGAGGGTGGGTTGGTGAGCAGGAGGAGAGGGGAGGTAATAGGGTTTGTTTTTTGGTTTTTGTTGTTGTTGTTGTTGATGATCTTCTTCTTCTTCTTCTTCTTCTTCTTCTTCTTCTTCTTCTTCTTC
>JADRCD010207819.1:0-28624 GCA_019843815.1 Montemys delectorum | reverse complement strand
CTACATTAAGACTGAATGGCACAGCACATTTCCTACATATGTAGGGGTGGGGGGAGAGGGGTTTGGTCTAGTTTGTGTATGCTCTTTGATTTGTGGTTAAGTCTATGAGAACCTCCAGAGGTCCAGGTTAGTTGACTCTGATGGTCTTCCTGTGAATTGCTATCACCTCTGTGGCCATTAGTCTTACTCATCTTTGCAGAAGACTTCCCAAGCACCACCCAATATTTGACTGTGGATCTCTACCATATGTTTCAGGCAGCTCTTGTATGGAGTCTCTCAGAGAATAGTTATGCTTGGCTCCTGCCTTGAAAGCACAGCAGAGTATCATTACTAGTGTCAGGGATTGGTTCTTGTCCATGGGATGGGTCTCAAGTTGGACCAGTCATTGGCTGCTCATTCCTTCTGTTTCTTGTATACAGTACAAATTTGGGATCAAAATTTTGTGGGTGGGTTAGTGTCTTATTCCTCCACTGGGCTACATAATATCCTTTTCCTTTTAGTCAATCCAGGAACCCAGTCATGGCATGGTATTGCCTGAAGCTAAGGTGAGTCTTCTTCCCTCAGCTAACATAATCTTCATAAACACATAGGCTTGTTTCTTCAGATATTATTTATCCTGCCAAGATGACAGTATTAAGTGGGTTTTTCTCAGTATGTCATACAGTGCAATACTGCACATAATGCCATAAAATGCATATAATGCCAATGCCATGGGTGAAAACCTGAGTAAATACACAATCCATGACAACCTCTTTCTTCTCATGCACTGCAGCTTGGAAAGATTCTTTGCTATTAAGGAGCTTTATAGTTAGCCTGGACACTTATAACTCAGCATGGTCCCATTACCTTAGGGTCAATATCCTTAGAAAAATTGACTAAGCAATATTTGCTATGAAATGCACCACATTTTTAGTGTTTTGTATTTATTAACTATAACCCAGCAGAAATATACATGATTCTAAATAGTTAAGTGAAAATAATGGGATATATTTATTTGTTTATAAACTAACTTTAGCCATCAAATTCAGGTTGAGAGCCTAAGACAGAAATTGGGTCCATTGGGATTGTACACATTGTGAATGCAGAGTTAACATTTAAGGTCTTTAAATAAGTTTTACATTTTCAAAGCAGTTAAAATATTATTTATGTCTTTAGCAAAGAATACATGAAGACAAAGTTTTCTTAAGTGGAAATGAATCATTTGCTTAAAATACATCTGTAGAGCAAGATGCTGTTTAGAGACATGGTACAGTTGTTTCTACTTCTCACTTTAATTTACATAGGAATGTGGAATATGCATACCTTGAAGGTTGTAAGTATTGTGTATATTTAAGGTCTCTGTTACATTATCTATCTGAGATATTTGTTTGTTAGCAAGATATGATTCTTCATTCTAGATCAAATGATATGTCTAAGGCTTTCACATAACCTTGCACGTGATTTTGAATAGGGATTCCAGAGTGTTTTGAGAAATTAACTGCCCTGAATCTCTAAAGTGTGAAAGGTAGAATGTTTCTACGTTCCTTAGATGTGGCTCTGCTTTCCTCCCTCAATTTATCCTCTGTTTTTCCTCACTGAGTTTTTTCTTTCTCTTTCTCCTGCCCTCCTTCCTCTGCTTCAGCCCTCTCTTGAGGTATAATCATTACCTCATTCCTTTTTGGAATGTTCTCTTGATGAAACAAAATGGTTGATGTAATTTCTCAACTGAAATGGATACTAATCATTCCAGATTTGAGCAAAAAAATATACTGAGTTTAGATTATACTATATAATTTTTTAAAATATATCATTTCTAGGTAAATAAGATAACCCAATGAAAGTCAAATCATTTGCATGGTATTATGAAAATTGCAAGAAATAACGCAATAGTCATAAATACATTATTTATTGAACAGTCACTTAATTACTGCAAATTATCTCACTCAAACAGTACAGATTAATGATCTAATAAATGTACTATTAAGTAGACTATGATGAAGTCATCCTAGGAGAGTAGATATTCTAGAGAGTTACTAGAGACCCTACCTTCCAATATCAGACTAACACTTTTGTTCATTTGTAAAATCGGTGTGCTTAACAAGGACACAAAATTTCTGAGCTTGAAGCTGACCACCAAAGAAACCAAAAACATTCAATATTCCAGTCAACATAAGAATGAATGTGAGGATTAAAAAATTCTACAAAGCTCAAGACCACTGCAAAGCATGGAATTGATAGGGACTTTATATCCCACAAAACCGTGACTCTAGTTTCTATTTCAAAAATGTGGAACACCATTTTTCTTTTTATAAACTTAAATAAAAGTACTGTTTATCCATAAATGAACTCAGAGACATAAACTACATGGTCACTTCAATAGATACAGACAGACCTTTTAATAAAATTCATCATCTTTTCATGATTTCTGGAAAGTCTAAGGAGAGAGAGAGAGAGAGAGAGAGAGAGAGAGAGAGAGAGAGAGAGAGAGAGAATATCAGGCTAAACAAACAAACAAACAAAAATCAAGCAAAACACTCAATGCATTTTCACTATAATCTGTGACAGAGAAGGTTGTCTTCTCTCTCTACTGCTGGTGAACACAATTATTGAAATCTTAGGGCACTTAGTCAAAAGTGAATATAAGGATTGCAAAGAGGAAAGGAAAAAGATAATGCTTCTCCACTTGCTGATGATATGATTTTTATATACAATCCTATATACAAATCTTAGAAACTCCATGGGAAAACTTGTAGAGCTGATAATAAACACTATCAGCAAATTTTCATGATACAAAATTAACAGATAAAACAATCCATAGCCTTTCTATTCCAAATATGACAAATATACTGAGAAAGAGATGGGAACAATCCCATTCACTATGCCCACCAAAAAATAAAATAAAAAACCTAGTAAATTTAACCAAGGAAATGGGAAACTTCTACAATGAAAACAGATAGTAAAGAAAGAAATTGAGGAAGACATAAGAAGATGAAAAGATTCACATGGCCATTGATCAGAAGAATTCATATTGTAAAAACGACCATCTTAACAAAATCAATCCACAGATTCAATACAATCCCAGTAACAATTCCAAAACTATTTCTCAGAGATACCAGAAACTAATTTAAATTTCATATGGGATCACAAAATAGCAGACAGATATAATAATCCTGAATAAAAAGAATGATGCTAAATGTATAACCATACCTGATTTCTAGTTATACTATATAGTATACAATAGTAAAAATCAGCATGATCCTGGCACATAGATCAACAGACACATAGATCAATGAAATATAATAGAAAACTCAAGTATAAATCCACACGACTATAGTCACTGATTTTTGACAAAGATGGTAGAAGTATACGTTGGAGAAAAGACAATTTCCAACGTATGGTGCTAGAAAAATTGGATACCGACATAAGCATGAATCATACTAGGTTATTATTTCTCCCATTTAATAAAACAATTCTAGATGAAATAAGGATCCTTAAATATAAAATGAAGAACTTTGACATTACTAGATGAAAAAGTAAGGGGGTGCAGATTAAGGTATAGGGTTATGTAATGGTGCAGTGGAAATTTCTGGTTTCGTAGGAAACTCAATTGTGTCACATGATGTTTTTATGGAAGTTGTCTTGTGAGAGGACATTTTGCTGATGCTAACCCATGAGAAGGCATGTGATGTTTTGCTGTAGTGGATGTTTGAGAGGGCATGTAAAGTTTGGGAAGAGTATAAAGAAAACTCCATAAACAGTGAGAAGGTACTCTTGCATTGTGATACCATGCAACAATTAAATTGGTTTCTCACTGGAGTTCACTAGTCTTTGCTAGCCATGCAATGCTTTGCTGGTCTTCAATTTTTAGACAGAAATGTGCCAAAGAATTTCTCATGGTATTCTGGCTGATCCTGGCCACTTCCACTAACTCTTGCTGATTTGGCAGAGCCACGCAGTTTCTGCTGGATTATACCACTGCTACTAGTTTTTGCTTGGTATTTGTTGTTGGACTTGGATGCTGATATCCTAACAACCAAGAATAGAATCATCCCAGAGAACTACTTCTAAACAGGTCCACAAACCCCTTGTCTTAATCTTCTTTCAACCCAACCTCTGGTTGGTGGGCTAGAAGGGAGTCTGAAGTATTTAAGAACCCTGAATAAAGTCGGCTTTGAAAAATCTAAACCTACATAAGGACTTTATAAACAGGTCTTTGGTTAGTCAGAAAATAGGGTCAATCATCAACAAATGGGATGTCATGAAACTAAAATTCTTTACAACAAAAAAATGGCAAGAGATTGAAAGGGTTCATAGAATGTGAGAAAAATTTTTGCCCTCTATAGACTTCATAGTAAATGTGTATCTGGTCTATACAGATAATTAAAACTAAATATCAAGAAAGCAAAGATGCCAGTTGAAAAACACGGCTGCCCAGCTTTGATATGAGTGGGGATTTGTATGTAGCCTTTTAAAAAAATCTTCTTACATCATGATTTGCAAGTATTCCCATAAGGCCTTCTTTTGTTCTGAAAGAAAACAGAGTAGAAGATATGAATGAGGGGCTGGGAAGAGTGGAGGGAAGAGAAGCTTCATTTGGGATGTATGGAAAACAAATGCAAATAAAATAATAAGTAACTGGGCTACACAATAGAAGGATGTTCTCAAAAGAAGAAATGCCAGGAATAGTAAATATTTTTAAAAAATTCTTTATACTTAGATGCTAGAAAAATATACATTAAATATACTTTGAGATTCATTGCATCAAAATCAGAATGGCTGTCATGAAGGAACAACTGATATTAAATACTGGTGAGGATATGGTTAATAGATTTAGAAACTGGTACAGCCACTTTGGAAACAAGTGTTGAAGGTTCTCAACAAAACACAGAGCTGCCATGTGATTGTGCTATACCATGCCTGGCCATATACCTGTAGGACTCTGTATACTATACCAGAGATATTTGCACATCTGTCTTCACTGATAATCTATTACAATAGCTTGGTAAGGGAACTGACCTTGATGTCTACCAACTGATGAGTAGAATCAACTTATATGTAGCTATAAAGAAATATGAAATTATGAAATTTGTGAGAATATAGATCGAACAAGAAAGTATAGAGTTACCTCACATAGGCCAAGAAATGGAAATTCCACATGATTTCTCACATATGTATAAATCTTTGAATCTTTAGATAATACTTCTCTTTGAATTTCTGTAGAGACACTGGAGACAGAAAGGGACCATGTAGATATATATCATGAGAGATGTGTGAGTGAGATACTTTGGGTGGCAAAGTTTAAACAGAAAAAAAATGGAGGCAGTAAAATAGTGGTTGTCAACATTCATAGTGCTGTAACCCTTGAATGTAGGTCATCATGCTGTAGTGCTGACAAACATAAATTCTTTTCTTGCTACTTCATAATTGTAATGTTGCTACTATTAATTATAATGTAAATATCTGATATGCTACATATATGATATGTGACCCCAAAATGTGATTTCAAATAACAGCTTGAGAAACAAGTGGATAAGGGAAAATACTGGTAAAAGAGGGGTTTAACCAAAATTAATGACATATGATGACATGATATACCACATAGATACAGGTCTATATGTATGTATATGGAGAGTTTGCATGGAGAGATGTACTTTGATGGGTAACACAGGTCACAGAATCAGGGTTAATATTATGAATTGTTGTTTAGGTGGCTCAAAATTCTCTAGACTACACAGGTTACAGCAGACTGTTTTCTTTGCTTTTAGTCACTTATCTGAACTAGATATAAAACTCTACTACTAAAACAGCACACACTTTCATTGCAGGACATAGAGAAATCTAATACTGACCTGGAAAGTCCTTGGTGACTAACTATAGGCTTATATTTTTTCAAAACCTACTTTATTTAGGGTTCATAAATGCTTCAACCTCCGTCCTAGTCCACCAACCAGAGGTAGGGGAGAAAGAAAGAAAAAGAGGTTGTGGACTTGTTTGTAGTAGTTCTTTGGATGCAATTTCCAGTCTTTGTTGTCAGGATATCTGCAGTCCACTTCAATAGCAAACACTAAAAAGGAATCAGTAGCAGCAGCAAGATTCAGTAGAAGTAGCAAGGCTACACTCAATTGGCATAAGTCAGTGGAAATGGCCAGAATCAGCCTGAATACAAGGATCTTTGGCACATTTCTCTCTATGAAGTGAAGACAAACAAAGACCAGTGAAGACCAGGGAGGAAGTGAAGTGTTGCATGGTGTAGCAATGTAGGAGCATCCTTTCACTGTGTGTGGGGTTCTATTTATACTCTTTCTATATATAACATGCCCCCTCACATGTTTATCTTGAGGAAAATATTGCATGCATGCTCTCTTATAGGACAACATCCAGAAAAAAACATCACATGACACAGATTTCAGGAAAAATATCACATGACACATCTGAGTTGTGAAAGAAACCAGAATTTCCACTTCAACTAACTTTCATAATTCCAAGAAGTACTCTGAAGCTAGATTGAGGGGAAAGAGTTATCAATATTCTTAAACTGTCATGGATCTTGTATGCTGTAATGAGTCTGCCAGGGAGGAGTTGCTCACTTTTACAACACTAAAATAACTATTATGGTGGTTAATAGTTTTGGTTCAATTTGTGGCCCACTTCACAGGAAATAATTCAAGCTTTGTTCTGTAAACCTAAAAGCCCATGGCAAGGTACGCTCTAGGTGCTACAGGTGAGCACAATACTATTGTTTTGCTGAGTAGATGTGCTATTTTCCATAGAAAAGTGTCACTCTCCATTTTTGTCGGAGAAGCTTATTTTTGCAATTAATGGTAGTAATATGGGGATTCTTGGTAGCGAATGCCAAGATTCACGGTAGCTCAAGATGCTTAGAATAAGTGAATACTGAGTACCTAGTCCTAAACATGGCATATGTATCAGCTTCTCCAAGGCTCAGGGAACATCTTGGAAAGAAGGAAAAAGAATATTGGAGACAAGTGATGGGGAGAAGGGTGTGCAAAACTATCTTCTAAATATGACATGGTTTTTGTAACATATAGCAACTGAGGTTGATTGTATGAGTGTAAGTCTGTCGTTATTCTGTCATGGATAGGAATGGAATGTGGAAGAGGCTCATGGGTCCCCTACCTCTCCATGAGGAATTGTGTTTTAGTGATTGTTAGGTTCCTCATAGCTCACATCCATGTCCATACTAACTATTCAATATAAACTGAAAAAAATCACAAAATGAAAACAAAAGCAAGACATGAATGTGGGAAGGGACTTTTAGAGGACAAAGACTAATGAGGATAGGAGTGGATAAAATAGAGTAAGATGATTGTGATTAGCATGTATTATTAAAATTATAACATTGCTGAATAATAATTTAATTAGGAAAAACCCCTTCTGTGATTGAAACTCTTTAAAGCAAAATAAAATAAAACAAAATAAAATAAACCTAAGAGACAACATGGGGCTCAGGTCTTCTTTCCACCAGGCAAGGACCAATTAGCCTATTGCAGTTAAATTTAAAGAGATTCTAGCCTTTGTCTCATGGATTTCTTTAAATTATAGGGTTATCACAGGCTGCAGTATTGGTAGAGAGCATATTTGTTTTCCTTCCCTTTCATGTTAAGTCAAACTTCAAATCCATTTCCCTCATCAATTTCTGCCTCCCAAATTAGCTTAAAATGCAGGGAAACTCTAGAATGATTTTAAGAGCTGATACACCAAGTATCACTTTTGAAGATAATGATAATAGGTCTTACAGAGGTTTCAGAAGTTACTTTCAAACACAAGTATGTAATAGAAACTAGACAAAGCAGGAAAACAAATAATTGGAAAGAAACACTTCTATTCAACTCCAGTCCAGAGGGACTCAGTTGGAGTTATAACTTCTGAAACTGAAAAGAATGAACTTACTTTCTTTAAAACAATATTTCACTTTTTGAGATTATAATATACTTGTACAATTTCTCCTTTCCTTTTCCTCCCTCCAGACTCTTCTAGGTATCTTCCCTTGCTGTCTTCCAAATTCATGGACTCTATTCATTAATTGTTATATATATATCAGGAGACCTTATCCTTACAGAAAGAACTATTTAAAAAAATGAGAAATGCTGAGGCCAGGAGAAATAGTCTTCCCTGTGGAAGAGCACATCAGTCCAATGACAAATAAACTTGCATTCTTTTTCTTCACTATTTGAAGAACTTTTTTATGGAAGCACTGGAAAGTAAATCTATATGGACTGTAAAGAAATAAAAATATGGAAAAGTAAAGGGAATATCTGCGATAGAGGGGGGACAGATTTCTAAAGATGTTAATAGGCAATTCTATAATTCAGAGAATATGCCAGAAACAATAGATGGGAAAAAACAGGGCATATGTTACTCAAGATTAACTATTATTTTCTTGAGGTTAAAAAGATGGGGCCAAAGCAGATCTAAAATCTATACTTTTAACTATTTTAAAGACATAGTCAATGAAAATAAAATGAAGGTGAGGCAAGGATGGGGATATTTTGAAATTACTAGAAATGAATGCTGACTAGACAAGGTCCATATGTGGTTGAGATGTAATTTCCTTAGTCCAATGTGTGTTCGTACATGTGTTATTCATTTCAATTATAAAAAGCAAGTGTAACTCTTAAAAATTAAATAAGCAGTAAAGAAATTAAACCATGTTGTCTGTTGGCCGCCTAAGAAATAATATCTTGTCAACAAAAATGAGGTATGGAACAAGACACACAATGCCACCTCATTAGCCATAAAAGTCTATATAGTCCATTCAGAGACTGTTACTCAGGGAAGGTAGGTTCTAGGCTTCACTGAAGAGAATAATTTTAAGACAAGTCAGTATGGAATTGATTATGTTTTCCCCATTGTATAAGTATATTTTATTTGCCTCTTGGAGGCTTACTGCTGAATAAGCTCCTATTTTCTAGTTCTTTCTGAACTCTGGCTGGCTGGTTCAATTCAGCTGTTCTGATTCAAAGTCCCTCTCCAAACTGACTGACTGAAACTGGTTTCGCTTGGCTTTTGACTGAATTCCATTTCTTGGGCTGAAATGAACTCTGGCAATATTTTCTAATCCTCTGACTTCTTCTCATTCTCTGTCTTGTTCTGTCTTCACTTGTAACCTGTCTGTGTAAAACTGTAAAACTGACTCTTCTCTCTCTCCAATCTCTCCAATCTCTCCTCTCTCTCTCTCTCTCTCTCTCTCTCTCTCTCTCTCTCTGTGTGTGTGTGTGTGTGTGCATGCGTGCACTGCTCTTTAAGTCCTTTCTTTCCTGTCTGTTCAAATGAGAATTGAACCTCAAATGAGAATATCATACCTCTAACTCATTCTATCAAATCTTTCTCTGATTGGTCACTTTGTCCTTCAATTAGACATCATTTTCAAACTTGATTTTATACTTTTACAAACTAACTTTATCTTCATGAATATTGTGTAGTAAGGGCATTTCTGTATTCCAGCAGGGGGAAAAAAGGTGTGTCATTCCAGCTAGATCACAAAGACATAGAAAGCAGTCTTTGGACCATATGAGAGAAGTCATGTTGGCACATTAAAATTATTCTAAACTTATCAATGTAAACATAGCCATCACTCCAAAGGAAGATAGATTATTCTGGATCAGATATACAAGTGAGTGATAAAATGCTCATTAGAGGCAAAAATTAGACAAAGCTAAGTTACTTTAGATTCTTTATAATATTTCAATTATTCATAATTAAGAAACTATAGTTACTGAACAAGCCTTAAAACATTGGTCATAGATGAGGTTTTTATAAGAAAATCCAGTTCACAAATTTAAGGATGGAGAGAGAAAGAGAGAGAGAGAGAGAGAGAGAGAGAGACAGAGAGAGAGAGAGAGAGAGAGAGCTCTTAGGAAAAAATGATGCTATATACCCAAGACATGAATTGAAACTTTTCTATAGAAAGAGTTGTGCTTAGGGTCTTAACAGTCACATATTTATAGTTTTAGAGGCCTCTGAAGTTCTATTGTTCAAAGGATTTCTAACAAATATTCTTTTTCTGTTGGTAAATTAAATCAAAAGGCAGATTCTGAAGAGTACATCAAAAGATCATGGGCTAACAAAAAGACCAAAAGTATCTAGATACAAGAAGGTTTATAAACCAAGAACTTGAATTGAAGCACCCTGATTAATAATCAGAACAATGGGATGCTAGGTCAGATTCTTGTTCTTGACAGGAGACTTGATATTCTAAATTGCCCAGAAGGTCATAATTAGATGACTATGTTAATCTGAGTCATAAGTCTAATCAAAAATTATAGTCAAAGATAATTCTTTCTGTCAAAGAACCACATCAACACTGAGTCAAACAAACACATGTCCCAACCACCTAAACAGGACTATGTCCCTCATAGAAATAACATAAACCCAACCTAAATTCTTGACTGATGCCATGATCTTTTTGTACATTGTCCACTCTCACTCATTAATCATGTGCTCTGCCCTGTAATGAACTCTACTTACCTTCTTCTTCAACTATGGATTGAAGAAGATACTCAATAGGTACAAGCACTTACCATGCAATCATGCCAGCCTAAGCTTCTTCCCTAAATCTCCTGGTGGAAGGAGCAAACTGACTTCTGAAAATTGTCTTGTAACCTCCAGGGTTTTATGGCATTCTCATGGCCCACACAGCATACTTATACACATCATACACATATAAACATGCAACAGTAGTAAAGAAATAACATTTGAAAAAATAAATTCAAGATCAAACGTAGGTGTTTGATCAAATTAAGATGTTTCTGACAGTGCTTGTCCCATGTAGCATGAGGCAGCCTCTTTGCTTTGCTAAATACATTATATACACACTTCAGTGTTTGCATCCTTAATAGCAGCGATACTAATGAATATAACTTGAAATGCCTTCACTCAGAATGAAGACTAGTATTTGGTATGATTTGCAGTGACTTTACTGTCCAACAAGAGTTTTCTGTCCGTATGTGAAAACAATGGTATAATTACAAAAACAAAACAAAACAAAACAAAAAAAAGGTCAGAAAAAAATAAAATAAGAAAATAAAAGAAATGTCTAATACTTTCCAAGTGTCATTCTTCAGCATGTAATTAATTACTGTATCTCTAAATTTTATTCTGTTAAGTTTCTAATTTGAAAAATTGCACTTTTAGTCACTGATGCTAGTTTTATTTTAAATATAAAAATCACTAAATGGAAATTGGCTTAGGATTAAAGTTGAAGAACTTCCAATAATATTTGAAATGTTTCTAAGCATTTACCTGCCATTTAATCTTCATGCTTATTCAAAGCAATATTCTATTGATTTAGCTATTTTCAAAATACTTGAAAATAACTTGTATTCTAAAGTATTAAATATTCAGTCAAGATTTAATTCTTTATGTACAAAAAGCCATATCCATTTCACTAATATGTAAAGCTGATTTTGTATTTAATAAATGATGGAATCACATCTATACTGAAATTATTTTGAAATAATTTTATGATTTATTACCTAGAAAGAATCAATATACTTATTTTATGCATCTGTATAACTGGGTTAACATAAATATGTCACAGGTCAAATAGAGGTCATGGATTAAAAAATAAAAACTTAAGAAGTCTTAATCTTCTCTACAGCCTCCTGTGTCTCTTTTGAATTCTTTCTGTGGATATCATTACAAAGACATGTGATCCCAGGGGAGGCCAGACAATGAAGTCATGGAAATCATGAATATATAAAAGCTGCACGGTAGTGAAGTCATGTTTGATTTTAAACAACTGCTGTAATATTCTTTGTGAGATTATCAGAAAATGAGAAAATAAAAAAAAGTAACAGTCTATATCTGTGAAAAGAGTAACATTAAACCCAAAGATCATATGTACTTATGTCTTAGACGTTGCTTGTTCTTACTTGAAATATTTTCTGTAGTTAGGTCATAGATCAAATTTTGATAGTTATTTTGAGATTCCAGCCTCTTTTTAAAAAAAAAAAAATGCTAAAGTCGTTTTTATTAGATATTTTCTTTATTTACATTTCAAATGTTATCCCCTTTCCTGGTTCCCCCCCAAAAAAACCAGGAAACCCCTATCCCCAACCCCCTCCCCCTGCTCACCAACCCACCCTCTCCTGCTTCCTGGTCCTGGCATTCCCCTACACTGGGGCATCTAGCCTTCATAGGATCAAAGGCCTCCCCTCCCATTGGTGACCGACAAGGCCATTCTCTGCTATATATGTGTCTGGAGCTCTGAGATGCCAGCAAGTGTTTGATAACAGGAGCCTGATAGAGTTGTCTCCTGAGAGGCTCTACCACTGCCCAAAAAATACAGGAGATGCTCTCAGCCAACCATTGGACTGAGCACAGGGTCCCCAGTGGAGGAGCTAGAGAATGGACCCAAGGAACTTAGGGGGTTTCCAGCCTCTTTCTATGGAGGAAAGCCATGATTATGGGATGTGAAAGAAAGAGGGTTTCCAAGACAAATCTGTTCTGGAAAGTGTTCCCAAATAGAAAACTGTTGCTGGTCCTGTCAAACAAACTACAAATGCAATGATGTAATTGTGTCGAATCAGAACTGACTATTATAACTGTCACAGAGTCAATGTCCTTTAAATGCAGCCTCTGTTCAGAACAAATATTAACTTGTCAGGATTATCTTCATTTGTATAACTGGAGCTGACTGATTGCAATTGCATGCATAACTGGCTCATCTTAACTAAATGAGGATTGCTCTGGGAAACCATCATCATTAAATTCCATAGGTATTTTTTCCTTTAATGCCATGATCACTGAGTTCTCTTCAACACAGCTACTAAACATCTTTATTCTCTTTTTTACTTAAAAGATGCAGCTTTACCCTCTGCCTAAACCATCCTCTACTCAGTTTGTAAGAAACTTGACCAAACACAAGTGTGAGGGGTTTCTTTCCTTTCTCATGCCCTATTGTTTTCCTTCTTTTTCTATTCTACCTTGGTCCTGTTAATAAGTGTGAAAAGTTATTTCACAATATCCAACACTTACACTTTGTGAAGATATTGAGAAATTAGAAAGAGAAGAGAAGAGTTTATTTTTTGACTTAAGAATTCTACAGCAACCTGCTGCTAATATCATATCTAATGATAACATGCTAGATATTTTTCAACTAAATTTGTACAAAAACAAAGTGCATCTACTTTCATTCTTATTCAATATTTGCCTGGAGTAATAGTAAAATAACACATGAAAGGAAAGGTAGTAACAAGAATGTAGAATGGGAAGGGAAAAATTAAGACACATAAAGCAGAGAAAGATGAGAGGGAGTGCTTTTAGTTAATGCTATAAATTCTTCAGACATGATATACTTCTTGAGGAAAGCTTTCCCCAAAGGAACCCTGTAGATTATTTTAGATTAATTGAAATAGTTATTGTAACTGTTGGGGCTGTGAAATACAGGGTTGCAAATTTACAAGAGAGCCTGATAGAACTGATACATAGAATAAGATTGCACAATTTTTAGGAAAAGAAAACAAGAAGTATCATTTAAAAATATTTTATCTAAGGTGCCACAGAGTATGGTAAAAAGCCTCCAAACATTTTAAATAATAGAATGATTATTTTTCATGTGAATACTTTCCTTAATGATATCATTGAAAATATCAGAAAGTGCATAATTCTCTTAAATAGTCTAAATCAAATATTCAATGTATGGGTAAGCAACTTTTCAACAATATCATAGGGATATTTTGATTTAGAAATTTAGCTTTTCTATTATATTTGCATTCACTCCTTGTAGTTGCAACCAGTCTATAAGTTCTCTGTCAGTTCTCAGTCCATTCAGGGGGTGATGGGTTCTCTGTACCACCTATAGAGATTCCAGTTTTGTTTTATTGTATAGTAATGTATATCCATAAAATGCTTAAAAGTAACAAGTGGATATAATGATGTATCCAAAGAGAAATGTAAATATGATGTGAAAAGGATATGAATTAAACTTGTTTGATTCAAAAAGTATTTTATCAGTTTCACACAAATACATAATACATACTAACAATTCTCACTCCTCAACTTCTCTCTCCCTTCTATACTATCCAGTCCCTTCTTTTCTACCAGTCTTTGTTTTTTGACCCACTAAATTTACCTAAATTATGTGTGCATCATGAGTTCAATGTTATCTGTTGGAAACTGACAGGCCTAGCAGTAGCTACACAACTGAAAACAATAATTCCTCTCCTAGAATTTATTAATAGCCAATCAATAATTCAGCTGTAAGGGACTAGGTCCTTTAGATCCTTCCCTGTTCTATGACTAATCATTGATGGAGCAGGTCTTTTGCAGGGCCAATTCTGGTAACTACAGTCGTTAGATCATGGTTGCCACTATTTAAAGTATACCCTTCCACAGCCATTCATGCTGTCACCTGGCTCCTAGTTACTTCCTGCCCTCTCTTCTACAACATTCTTAGAACCTTAGGCAGAAAAGGATTTTAAACAACATATTCAATTGTTACCTATTTTAAGCATCTTGTGTAGCTATAGCCTCTGAATTCACCATATAGCCAGGATCAGATGGATTCAATGGAGCTGTTATGCTGGTCTTTTAGTAATATCTAGGAAAGACATTCTCTGCAGTTTTGTAAACTAGGTTTAAAAAAATGAAAACAACAGCAACAAACAAACAAAAAGAGTTTGTGAATAAAGCTCATCACAAAGACACATGCTGAGTTGTACAACTGATTGAGTTGCCTTCATGAAGTGACAATTGTTCACTAATGCATGCAACCCTAATTAACCTCATAGGGTCACTAAAATAAACTATCAAACAAACAAACAAATGAACAAACAAATGATGATAGTTTTCTGAGGAAAAATGAGTTTCTGAGATTTGGGTTTTTTTCTCATTTTTTTTTCTGTTTCTGCCTTGACTTTATTTAGTTTTTGTTTCCTTTTCCATTTTTATAATGAAGATAATAGGTCATAATTGTAAAGTGCTCTCTAATACACAAAAGAGAGTTATTTATTCACTTCCCTAGTGTAGTTCCACTCAAGTTCTGTTGGGAAATAGTCTTGGAATTATTCTCTCTGAAATTTGGTGAACATTCCCACTCAACCTTTGAAATCAGCTCCAAGGCTCTGCTATATAAATAAATCATGAATAGATCCCATTAATACCTTACTTAGATACTCATTGACATAATTTTAAAAAAGAGAATTTCAATCTACCATTGAAATGATTTTTATTAATTAATTAATTTACAGTAAAATGTTACTCCCCATCAACTCCCTCCCACACCAAGTCCCTCCCCCCATCCTCCCTCCTTTCTCGGTTGAGAGTGTGGGATACCCGCTGAGTATCCTCCACTATAGTACATCAAGTCTCTGCCAGATTAGGCACTTATCCTCTGCCACTGAAGCCATACTGGGCAACCATGAAGACTAAGTTGGTTGACTGGTACTAATATGTGGGTAGAGGGGGGCTTATTCCAGGTTGTGTATCTTCTTTGGTTGGTGGCTCAGATCCTGAGAGCTCCCTGGTATCCAGGTTTGTTGACCCTGTTGGTCTTCCTGTGGGGTTCACATCTACTTCTGTGCCTTCAATCCTTGCCCCCAACTCTTCCACAAATGTTTCTGACCTCAGTCCACTGATTAGATGTGAGTATCTGCTTCTGTTTCAGTCCAGTGCTGGGTAGAGCTCCTCAGAGGTTCTTATCTGCAAGCACAACAGAGTATCATTAATAATGTGAGGGATTGGTGCTTGCCCATGTGATGGATTTTCAGTTGGGCCAGTTATTGAATGGCCTTTCCTTTGGTTTCTGCTTCATCCCTGCATTTCTTTCAGACAGCTCTAATTTTGGGTCAAAAGTTTTGTGGGTGGGTTGGTGTCCTTAATCTTTCTTTCCACTGGAGATCCTGCTAGGCTTTAGTAGGTAGTCTCTTCAGCTTCAGTGTCCCCACTGTTAAGCACCTCTGCTTAAGTTACCCATCTGAGAGCCTTCCTTTTCCAAGGTCTCTGGGACTTCCTAAAGATTATCTCCTCCCACTTCACCCAGGCAGCTGCATATTTCCGTTAATTCTTCTGGCCCTCTGAGCCTCTCTCAAGTCTCTTCTCATACCTAATACTGCCTCCCCATTTACCTTCCCCTTCCTTCTTTTTCCCAGTTTCCTCCCTGCCTCTGCCTCGTGTGACTATTTTTGTTTTCCCTTATACATGTGATTCAAGCATCCTCACTTGAGGCTCCCTTCTTGTTTAACCTCTTTGGGCCTGTAGAGTGCATAATAGGTATTCTGCATTTTATGGCTAATATCCGCTTATCTGTGAGTACTTAACATACCTGTCCCTTTTGGTCTGGGTTACTTCATCCAAGATGATATTTTCTAGTTCCTGCATTTGCCTACAAAGTTAATGATATCCTTGATTTTAATAGCTGGATAGTATTCCATCATATAAATGAATCACATCCATTCTTTGGTTGAGGGACATCTGGGTTCTTTCCAGTTTCTGGCTATTACAAATAGAGCTGCTGTGAATATAGTGGAGCATATGTCTTTGGGGGAATGGTAGATCATCTTTTGGTTATATACCCAGGAGCAATATAGTTGGGTCTTCAGATAGAACTATTTCCAATTTTCTAAAAAACTGCCAGTTGATTTCCAGAGTGGTTGTGCAAGCTTGTAGTTCCACCAGCAATGGAGGAGTGTTCCCCCTTTTTCACATGCTCATCAGCATATGATGTCCTTTAAGTTTTGATCTTCATCATTCTGATGGGTGTAAGGTAGAATCTCAGGGTCATTTTCATTTGCATTTCCCTGATGACTAAATCAGGGAACGCTGAGCATTTCTTACAGTGTTTCTCAGCCATTCCAGTTTTCTTTGTTGAGAAGTCTCTATTTAGTTTTGGGCCCCACTTTTTTCTGTATTACTAAGTGTTCCATTCGTTTACTTCTCAAATGATATCCCACTTCCTGGTTATTCCTCCACAAACCCCCATCCCACATCTGTCATTTCCTCTGTCCCATTTTCCTCTATGAGGTTGCCCCCTCACTGATCCACCCTCTCCAGTTCTACCGCTCCAGCATCCCCCTACGCTGGAGCATCAAATCTCCACAGGACCAAGGGCCTCTCCTCTCACTGATGTCAGACAAAGCTGTCCACTGCTATATATGTATCTGGAGCCCTGGATCCCTCCCTGTACACTCCTTGGTTGGTCTAGTTCCTGGGAGCACATGGTAGTCCTGCCAGCCAAAGTTGCTTTTCCTATGGGGTTGCAATCCCCATCCGCTCAGATAGTCCTTAGCCAGCTTCCCTTCAGGGGTCCTTGAGCTCAGTCGGTTGGTTGGCTCCAAGCATCCACATCTGCATTGGTCAGTTGCTTGCCAAACCTCCCAAGGAATAGCCATCAGCAAGTGCCTCTTGGCAACAGCAACACTATCAGGTTTGGTGTCTGCAGACAGGATGGATCCCCAGATGAGGAAGTCCCCAAACGGCCTTTCCTTCCATCTCTGCTCCAATTATTTTGTCCCTGTTCTTCCTTTGGACAGGAAGATTTCTGAGTTAAAATTTTTGAGATGTGTGGGTGGTCCCATCCCTCATCTGGGGGCAGTGTTTATTTCCTGGAGGAGGTCTCTACAGTATCTATCTCCCCTTCTCTGAGTATTTAGGCTAAAATCATCCCTGTTGGGTCCTAGGAGCCTCTTGTTTCCCTGGTTTCTGGTACCCTTCAGTGGCTATCCCCAGTTCCTCATCCCCTATTTTAAAATTTGGGTTATTTCGTTATTTGGTCTTCTTGCTTTCTTTAGATATCTTGGATATTAGCCCTCTGTCAGACCATGTAGTTTTTAGCATTGTTAATCTGTAGCTTGAGGTCAAAGATGATTATTTCTTCAGAAGTTCTTTTATTGTTCAGAATTGCTTTGGCTATTCTGGGTTTTTCATTTTTCCATGTGAACTTGAGAGTTGCTGGTTCAAGATCTGTAAAAAACTGTGTTGAAATCTAAGTGGCAATTGCATTGAATCTATATGTTGCTTTGGTAAGATGACCATTTTCTTTATGTTAATCCTACTGATTCATAAGCATGGTAGATCTTTCCATCTTCTAATATCTTCTTCAAATTCTTTCTTCAGGGACTGGAAGTTCTTGTACAGATCTTTTGCTTGTTTGGTCTTTAATGTCTTTTTTCATTTCTTCCCTAAGTTCACAATGCATTGAGAGTTGTTTTTTTTTTTTTTTCCATGAACACGTGGGCCTTCTGTTGTCCTTAGTTGTTGAATTCCAGCCTTAATCCATGGTGATCTTACAGGATGTAAGGGGTTACTTCAATCTTCTTGTGTCTGTTGAGGCTTGCTTTGTTTCCCGATTATATGGTCAATTTTGGAGAAGGTTCCATGATATATTGGGAAGAAAGTATATTTTTTCTTCTGGGATGAAATGTTCTGTAGATATCTGCTAAATCTATTTTTTTTTCATAATATCTGTTAGTTACATTGTTTCTCTCTTTATTTTCTATTTCAATAGCCTAGTCATTGGTGATAGTGGGATGGTGAAGTCCTCCACTATTTTTGTGTGGGGTTCAGTGTATGATTTTAAGTTTAGTAAAGTTTCTTGTATGAATGTGTGTGTGTCATTGCTTTTGGAGCATAGATTTTCAGAATTGAAATGTCATCATTGTGAATTTTTTCTTTGATCAGTATGAAGTGTCCTTTCCCATCTCTTTTGATAACAATTCATTACATGTCTATTTTATTAGAATGGCTACATCAGCTTGTTTCTTGGGACTGTACTTGAAATGCCTTTTTCCAACCCTTTACTCTTAGCTAGTTTCTTTGTTGCTACCGTGTATTTCTTGTATGCAGCAGAATCCGGGATCCTGTTTATTTTATACAGTCTGGTAGCCTGTGATTTTTTTATTCTAGAACTGATTTCACTGATGTTGAGAGATATTAATGACCAATGATTGTTAGTTTCTGTTATTTTAATGTTGAAGGTGTTACTGAGTGTATGTGATTCTCTTTATTTGGTTTTGCTGTAGGATATTTAATTTCTTCCTTTCTTCCTTCCTTTCTTTCTTTCTTTCTTTCTTTCTTTCTTTCTTTCTTTCTTTCTGACTTGTGTTCAGGTTTCATCTTTTAATTCGCTCCATAAAGGACATCCTAAACACATCAGACACAATAGAATACTTTTTCTTCGAGTATTAAAAAAATGACATGCACAGACATTTTAAAGACGCTCTTCTGTATAATCAGGATGGTGATCTTTAATTAAAAAAAACATTTCTAAGTAATCATGATCTTGACTCAGATTGTTCATAGGTACATTCAGAAATCACTTTCTAGCCATGATAAATATTGTTTAAAATTTTTTAAAATATCCCTAAATAAACATTAATTTTAAAACTGATTTAGCCTGGACAATTTTTCTCTTGGCCAGAAACAATAATCCTGAATGCTTAAACAAAAATTCTGATAAAAGGAAAAATATTGGGACTGTAACAAGTGTCATAAAATTTGTCAAAACTCAGGTGACAAGAGATGCTGCCAAAGTTGTGGAGAAAGAAGAACACTCCTGCATTGTTGGTGGGATTGCAAGCTGGTATAACCACTCTGGAAATCAGTTTGGTGGTTACTCAGGAAACTGGACATAGTACTACCTGAGGACCCAGCTATAACACTCCTAGGCAGGAGATGCTCCAACATGCAATAAGGACATATGCTCCACTATATTCATAACAGCCTTATTTATAATAGCCAGAAGCTGGAAAGAACCCAGATGTTCCTCAATAGAGGAATGGTTACAGAAAATGTGGTACATTTACACAATGGACTACTACTCAGCTATTAAAAAACAATGAATTTATGAAATTCTTAGGGAAATGGATGGATTTGGAGAATATCATCCTGAGTGAGGTAAACCAATCACAAAAGAACAAACATGGTATGCACTCATTGATAAGTGGATATTAGCTCAGAAGCTTGGAATACCCAAGATACAATCCACAAACCACAAGAAACTCAAGAAGAAGGAAGACCAAAATGTGGATACTTTGATCCTTCTTAGAAGGGGGAACAAAATACCCATGAAAGGAGTTGCAGAGACAAACTATGGAGCAGAAACTGAACAAAGGACAATCCAGAGACTGTCCCACCTGGGAATCCTTCCCATATACAATCACCAAACCCAGACACTATTGTGGATGCCAGCAAATGCTGGCTGACAGGAACCTAACAGAGCTGTCTCCTGAGAGGCTCTTCCAGTGCTCAACTAATAAAGAAGTAGAGGCTCACAGCCATCCATTGGACTAAGCACAGGGTATGCAGTGAAGGAGATAGAGAAAAGACCCAAGGAGCTGAAAGGGTTTGCAGCCCCATAGGAGGAACAACAATGTGAACTAACCAGTATCTTTAGAGCTCCTGGGGACTAAACCACTAGCCAAAGAGTACATATGGTGGGACTTGTGGGTCCAGCTGTATATGTAGCAGAGGATGGCCTAATCAGTCATCAATGGGAGGAGAGGCCCTTGGTCCTGTGAAGGCTCTATGCCCCAGTGTAGGGGAATGCCAGGGCCAGTAAGCCGGAGAGGGTGGTTTGGTGAGTAGGGGGAGGGAATAGTTTTTTTTTTTTTTTTTTGGAGTGGAAACTGAGAAAGGGTATATCATTTGAAATGTAAATAAAGAAAATATAATAAAAAAGAAAAAATATTTGTCTTTACAAGGGAAAAATGTTTAAAGAACACATGGAGTTTTTTTAAAAGTTCTTTAACAAACTACCTTGGGAGCTCAATTCAAAAATAGAACTTGATGTACTAAAACAGCCATTTCAGCACAGCTCCAAAAATCTTTATAAATACAACAATTTGCAAGGTTGATCCCGGATCAGAAATGCTATTCCTTGTGTATATTTTGTGTGTATGCCCCATCTCAGTTGTCACAATTGTCTCTGTAGTTTTCTCCTGAGGAGTGGTCATAGTCTCCCTGGCTTCTGCTACTGTAGTCCCTAGACCACCCATACACATATCCATATACTCCAGATCGATTGTGATATCTTCCACTTCTATATCCCTGGTCTCCATCACCTCTAGAGTAGCTGCAACCATGCCCACAGGGCCCAAAGGCACCCCCTCTGGTTCCCCTGGTAGACTTGCCTACATGATCTACACAGGTTTGGTGCCCATCCAGGAACTCTCCATTTATGGCTTTCATTGCATCTGAGGCATGGTCTAGGTTTGTGAAAGTGATGAAGCCAAAACCCTACGATCTATGAGTTTCCCAGTCCTTGACAACAACCACCTCAGAGAGAGGCCCAAAGCTGCTGAAGTGGTTTTCAAGTGCCTGTTCATTGGTATTGAAGTTGAGCCCTCCCACGAAGAGCTTCCCATCTTCAGAAGGCATGCCAGAAAATAAGTCCTGGAAATTATAATTCAGAAGACTGCAGAGACCACGAGCTCTAAGGAACTGGGAGAAGAATGCATGTTTAATTTCTTATGCTTTCTTCCGTGTAGTTAATCTTCTTGTTAAAGTTTTCTTTCTATCATTTTCTGTAGGGTTGTATTAGTTGAAAGTTGTTTTTGTTTAAATTTCATTTTGTCATGGAATATCTAATTTTTTCCATCTATGATGACTGAGAGTTTTGTTGGGTATAGTACCCTGTGGTCACTTAGATTCTGCAAGACATTTGTCCAAGATCTTCTGTTTTTTAGAATCTCTATTGAGAAGTCAGGTGTAATTCTGATAGGTCTGTCTTTATATGTTACATGGTCTTTTTCTCTTGTAGCTTTTTAATAATTTTATTTGTTCTGTAAATTTAGTGTTTGATTATTGTGTGATAAGATTTTCTTTTATTGTCAAATCTATTTGGTGTTCTAAAATCTTCTTGTGCTATCCCTTTCTTTAGGTTAAGGAAGTTTCCTTCTATCATTTTGTTGAAAATGTTTTCTGGCCCTTTGACCTGGGAATCTTTACCTTCTTTTGTTCCTATTATTCTTGGGATTGGTCATTTCATTGTATCTCACAGTTCCTGGATGTTTTGGGCTAGGAACCTTTTACACTTCGTATCTTCGTTGACTGATGTGTTGATATCTTATATGCCTGAAAATCTTTCTTTTATCTATTGTATTCTGTTGGTGATGCCTGCATCTGTACTTCCAGATTTCTTTTCTAGGTTTTCCATCTCCAGGGTTGTCTCCTTTTGTGATTTCTTCATTGTTTCTATTTCCACTTTTAGATATTGGATTGTTTTGTTCTATCCCTTCATCTGTTTGATTGTATTTTCCTGTATCTTTAAAGGATGCACTTCTTTAAGGACTTTTAGTTGTTTGCCTGTGTTATCCTACATTTCTGTAAGGGAGTTATATCTTCCTTAAAGGACAGATACATGGATATTATCCAAAAAGTACAGAATATCCATGATATATCCCATAAACTGTAAGAAGTTTAACAAGAAGAAAGGCCCAAGTACGGATGCTTCAATCCCACTTAGAAGGGTGAACAGAATAATCATGGGGGCAGAGGGAGCAAGGGACCTGGGTGGGAGGAGGAGGAGAAGAAAAAGTGGGAAAGATCAGGTATGAGGGAGATAGGAGAGAAGTTCAGATGGCTAGAAGAATGAATGGAAATATGCAACTTCAGTGGGTTGGGAGTGGGTATACCCTCTAGAACGTCCAGATATCTGGAATGTGAGAGACACCTAGGACTCAAGGGGGTGACTTTAGCTGAAATGCCTAACAGCTGCAAGATAGAAACTGAAGAGGCACCTCAAGTAGAGCAATGGGGTCACCAAACTATCTTGAAAGTTTTTGATCCACTGTTGTTCTTGTCTAAAAGAAATACAGGGACAAAAATAGAGCATAGATTGAAGGAAAGGCAATCCAGTGACTGGCCCAACTTTGGAGCCATTCCATTGGTGGGATCAACCCTGACACCATTATTGATGCCATGTTGCTTGCTACATGAGCCTAAGATGGCTGTCCTCTGAGATACTCTACCAGCACCTGACTGAAACAGATGCAGATACTTACAGCCAACAATTGGACCAGTTCGAGATCACTATGGAATAATTAGGGAAAGGATTGAAGAAGCTGAAGGGGATGACAACCCCACAGGAATACAACAGTATCAATTAACCTTGACCCCAGAAAGCTCCCAGAGACTAAGCCACCAATCAAAAGCATACATGGACTGGTGTAAGACCCCAGCACATATGTTGCAAAGGACTGCCTTGTGTAGTCTCTTGTAGAGACTTGCTGCCCCAGGGAAGGGGATGGGAGTGAGGTGTTGGTGGGTGGTGGGGGATCACCCTCTCAGATGTCAAAGAGAGGGAGAATGGGGTGAAGAACTCTTGGTGGGAGGACTGGGAAGGGGAGGCAACATTTGGAATGTAAGTAAATAAAACAATTAAAAAACAGACCACCAAGGATATCATGAAATTTTCAGGCAAATTAATGGAACTTGAAAATATCATGCTGAGTGAGGGTACCCCAGACCTAAAATATCATGCATGGTATGTACTCACTTATAACTGGCTATTAGCCATAAAGTACAAGATAACCATACTACAGTCTGCAGATCCAATGAAGGTAAATAGCAAGGAGGGTTGAAATGATAACTTAAGTGTTCTTTGGAAAGTTGGTTGGATTGTGTTTTGTTGGGGCAAACACATAAAGGAACATTTCAATGAAGGAGACACAGGAGAGAGATTGTTCTTTTGCTAAAGCAAGCATGTGTACACATGAGGAAAGAGTCTTTGCTAATGACTGGAATGTATTGGTCTGTCTTACATTGCATAATTGAGCTGCATTTATATGGACTCCTCTCTAGAGAGAAGTGCTCCAAAAAACTTCTGGTCATATGCTGCAGTTTCTTGCTGTTTCTGCAGACACAGGTTGATTGGCAGAGTGATTTCAGCTGAGATAGACATACATGCTGAGTCAAGACATGCTGAGGCAACATCTGTGAATGACATGTAATGTTTGGAGGGATATAAATAGAACCTGATGGACAGTGAGAGGGACTGAGCTCGGTCTTCCCTTAGACCAATGCTCGTTTGTCTCTCATCTTCCTTGATCTTCACTTCTCTCAGATAGGCACAGCTGAGAACTTCTGCCATTCCTCCTGGTCTCTCCTGTTGATTCATAGTTGACTGATTCTGCTAGTAGTGCCACCAATGCTGATTTCTGTTTGCTGTCCTGACTCAGCAAAGAGAAATCTGAACTGGTCTGCTGGTGTTTCTGTGAAGTATTTGTGAGTGTACTGAGCAGCCACTGCTGACCTGTGAAGAGAACTGCTGATTTCCAGAAAAAAACAGAGGGGAGTTGATTTCTAAACAGGTCGCACATACACTTTCTTTTCCACTACCTCTAGTGGGTAGTAGGCTACAAGGAAGATTAAAGTTTAAGAAACATTATTAAAAATAGGATTTGAAAAATTAAAGTTACAGAAGGTCCAAGGGAGTATGCTTCAATCACTCTTAGAAGGTGGAAAAATGGTCATATGTGTTTGATAGAGGTAGGGAACTGAGTGGAGAGGGCATAGGAAGGGGAATAGAGTAAGGAGATCAGGTATAGGGAGAGCCTGAGAGAGAAGGCCAAAAGAGTGAATGGAAGTTGGTGGTGAGCAGGGATGGAGGCATCTCTAAAATTGTCCTTTACAATTTCCTGGGATGAAGGAAGCTGAAGGGAGTCTATGAGGGTGGTTCTAGCACAAATTTCTAGCAGTGGAGTATATGGAGCCTGTAGTGACTACCACCTGTAGCCAGGCAGGACCCCCATTACACTAACCCACCCACAAAACTTACAACACAAACTTTGTCCTGAGAATAAGAGGTACAGGGACCAAGATGAAAGAGAGAGTTGGGGAACAGCCAATGACTGGCCCAACTCAAGACCCTTATCATGTGCAAGAATCAATCACTGACACTATTAATGATAGTCTGTAATGCTAGCAGACAGGAGTTTAGTATAACTGTCTTCTTAGAAGTTTTACCCAGCAGCTTTCCTGATACAGACACAGAGATCTACAACCAAACATTACAAAGGGATTGGGAAGTCTTGTGGAAGAGTTGAGGCCAAGATTGAGGGACATGTAAAGGATAGGGACTCCACAAGAAGACCATCTGATGGTTAGAGGAGCTAATTGAGGTGTGAACTGAAAGCAGGTACTTTGGTTGGAATAGGGATGTAAAGTGAATGAACACACACAAACAAATAATAAATAAATAAATAAGTTGGAAAATGTACATACATGTAGAAATAATTGTGAGTAAATATACTTTCTACCACATGTCATTTTGAAGCTGGAAAGTAATTCAATAGTGTTCTCACACTGCATAATTAAGTGGTTGAAATCTAACCCATTGACCTTTAAGAGAAAGTGTCTGGTGGGGTACAATAGATATGAAGGTATTTTGTAAAATAATTCTTTTAGTAAATTGACATGTGTTTTTTTGTACTTATTGAAAACAAACTCATGAAAAAACAGGCCTTTTTTCTTAGATTTCAGCATACTTTTCTAAAATGTCCTGCAAGGCTCCTTTTTCTAAAGTAGTGTGGAAATTCTATAACATGAAGAAAAGAAAATAACTAAGGCTTTTTTGTTGTTGTTGTTGTTGTTTTAATGTGCCCTTGAGAACCCATTCTAACTAAGAAATGTTACCATTGTTTCCTGGCATACCAGTGCCTGATGGGAAAATGGGAAGCTCAAAGCCAGTACACAAAGAGAATTATAGTTGTTCTACCCAGATATCTCTCCATTCAAAATACCACCTTGCAGCCTTAACAGTTTGCTCAGTTTCTCTGTTGGATGTTGTAAGCACCTGACTTGATCATGTCATTTGTATAAATCTATATCTATCCATTATTTCTTTTTCTACTCTTACTGATAATTGCTTCTGAAAGACCCCCAGAGTTGGGGAGACCCTCACTCAAGTCTCGGGACAACACGACTACCCAATAACTCACGAGAGACTGATCTTGCTGCAATCAGAGGTTTATTTAGGCCAGATCTGGGGTCAAACACATAGCCTAACAGGCCAGTGGAGTTCGACCCCGAGCACAAGGAACAAGGGTATTTAAAGGGAAAAACCACAAACTAGGGGGAGTGAGGGGGAATTCCAACTCAAGGTATTCAGTAAGTTAGGGAGGGGAACATATTCATTATAGGAATGTAATCTTCATCTCCCCTTTGGCAGGATGGAGAGCCTTGTGGACCAATTGACCTTCATTCCTAGGTCTGCTCACATTGTAGTTTGGCCAGGAGGGGCTGTTCTCAGGAACCAGAGCCCTGAGGCTCTGAGTTAAGCCAAGTTCCTGGAACCAGAGCTCTGAACCTGCTGACCAGCATTCTTAGTTCTGCTCAGTCTGCTAGGGGTCATAAAAAACTTATTTTTATATCTTTCATACTTTTCATTCCCCACTTCTTCTAGTACATAGTTCTAATCATAGAACTAAATGTCAGTATCATCAAATTTTAAATCTTCCTGGCCTTGCAAGGTAGAATATTGTTGGCGTAACATTAATATCTGAACAGCACTTATTTTCTCTTTAATAAAGGCAACTAGTCTATCAAAGACGTATAGTTAACAGCAAAAGCAGAATTAAAAGGGGCCCAACAAGGGAGGACACCAGAGTAGTCATCCACTGGGATTTGCTAAACCAACTTTTAAACCAGTTTTGTTGTGCTTCTCTGTCCCTGTCTTTGATCTAGTTTCTCTCATGGAGTCTGTAATGACTCCTAAATGGTTTACATAAAAGCAACATTCTTTTATATTTAAATCAATGGTGGCTCTTAACTTTCCATAAGCCTTATGCTGCAATGCCATAGCAGATGTTCCTGTAGCTGCCCTTGCAGTCTTCCAACGTAACTCTCAGGGGAACTCCTAACTCTCTTTTATTGCCAGGCACTACCTTACTAGCTCTCACGATTCCTAGCTTCTCTTTTTTCCTGTCTTATCTCTCTTAAGCTCTCTAGCCTCTTATTCCTTCTGACTCTTGAACTAAACTCCATATTTAAAGACTTTTTTTAAAATGTTCTATTTCTTCACTATACCTTTTCACAATCCTTCTGCAACTTTCCTTTTTCTTTCTCCATTTATAAAAACATTTTCTCAGCTACCTGTACTAGTTTTCTTAATGACTTATACTGCATATCTTCTAACTTTCGTAGTCTTTCAACTCCACTAGAAATCCAGGAATGACTGAATAATAGAGAATATATGGGAAGCCTAATACAGCTTCCAAAAATATTGCCAATTAATAGAGACTGCTGGACACCTGGACAGTCCTTTAAAACGTTGGAGCATCAATCTTCAGCCTTCTGGCCCGTGTATGTCTGAGAACAGGAACATTAAGGACTTGCCTATTCTATCTGGGCAGATATAAGCTTGTCCTAGGCCTGTGTGTCCTTTTCGGACAGTATCGTCTGCAGGTGAAGAGGCAACTTTGCCCAGTGGCTGTCTCGTCTCGCCACAGCTGGAGCAGCTCCGATGATGCTCAATCTCTTCTGTGAGTCTGAGAAAGGGTACTGTCAGCCACAGTCAAGTCTCTAGCTAGATGAATAAATAATATCAAATGCCATATTCTGTGGATTTCTGATGTTTTTGAAAACCAACTACCTATGTAATGTAATATGGACTATCGTCTGAACTACTCTCAGTTATTTTTAATGAAAATCTTGAAGTCACCCTAACAATAAACTCAGAGCCATGAATTTGCTAATTTGGCCCTAAACTCACAGATCTAAACATCTGGGATCTGTCTGTAGAAAACTTTGTCTTTTGGTCTTGAAGTATACACAACAGACTTGTATTAGCTACACCTTTCAATCAATAAGAACACTATTGTACACCCAATTTTAACAACAAATTCTCAATTTAACGGCTCTTACTTATTTCCTGCATACCAATTTAAGATGGAAATGGTTTATAACACAAGCCTCAATTTTTACCAATCACTACTACAAATATAGGATACAAAATTCAGAACTTAATAATATAAACACCAAAGCAAACTTTCTGAGAATAAGCTGTATATCTGAAGAAATATTTAAATACCTGACCAAATTTTAATCACACAATGCTTTCAGTTTAAATTGTCTATATATCAATTAACTCATTTTCAGTACAGGGTAAATATTATCAGAAGGTCCTTATATCAAAGATAACATTGATTTTGTATTAAAATAGATTCTGCACCAAATAGGAACATGTGACTCAATAACAAATTATAAGGCTTTCTATAGCTATACAATTAAATCTGGCTATTTCTTCCCTATTTCAAATATGTATTTCCCTATTTCACTTTATATTTCCTAGAAACACAACCGATCAACAACCCTCTTTAGCCTCAAAGCCCAGGGAACCAGGTAGATGACTCAGTCATATCTTCTCCCAGCTGAACAGGGGTGTAGAATACAAGGAGGGGGGGAAGGAAAAACAGAATTAGTCTGAGTCTTAACTGGGTCAGGCTGAAGTTCAGGACACCAGGAGTTCAAGCAGGCAAGTTTAGAATGTCTGATGAAGACATTTACCAAGGCTATACATTTCTGCAACATATGAATATCAAAACAAATTTAGTATCTTCAAAATTTCTAAATAAGAAAGTCCCCATTTCTGATATAAAGGACAAGATAAAATTCTTTATTTTGCTAATGCTTACCAGCTCTTCCAGGTGCATTTGACCAAGGCATTTCCCACTGGCTCAATAACAGT
>JADRCD010207818.1:0-13161 GCA_019843815.1 Montemys delectorum | reverse complement strand
CGAGCAAATAGGCACAGGGGAAAATTTCCTGAAGAGAATGCCAATAGCTTCTGCTCTATGATCAAGAATTGACAAATGAGACCTCTTAAAGTTGCAAAGCTTCTGTAAGGCAAAAGACACTGTCAATAGGACAAAACGCCAATCAACAAATTGGGAAAAGATCTTTACCAACCCTATATCTGATAGAGGGCTAATATCCAATGTATACAAAGAACTCAAAAGTTAGTCTCCAGAGAACCAAATAAACCTATTAAAAAATGGGGTATAGAGCTAAACAAAGAATTCTCTACTGATGAACACCAAATGGCTGAGAAACACCTAAAGAAATGTTCAACATCCTTAGTCATCAGGGAAATGCAAATCAAAACAACCCTGAGATTCCACCTCACACCAGTCAGATTGGCTAGGATAAAAAAACTCAGGTGGCAGCAGATGCTGAAGAGGCTGTGGAGAAAGAGGAACACTCTTGCATTGTTGGTGAGACTGCAAGCTGGTACAATCACTATGGAAATCAGTGTGGCAATTCCTCCAGAAATTGGACATAGTTACAAGAGGACCCAGCTACACCATTCCTGAGCATATATCCAGAAGATGCTCCAAAATGTAATAAGGGCACATGCTCCACTATATTCATAACAGCCTTATTTATAATAGCCAGAAACTGGAAACAACCTAGATGTCTTCCAACAGAGGAATGGATACAGAAAATGTGGTACATCTACACAATGAAGTTCTACTCAGCTATCAATGAATTTATGAAATTCTTAGGGAAATGGATGGATCTGGAGAATATCAACCTGAATGAGGTAACCCAATCACAAAAGAACACACATGGTATGCACTCTCTGATAAGTGGTTATTAGCCCAGAAGATAGGAGTACACAAAGTACAATCTACAAACCACAAGAAACTCAAGAAGAAGTAAGACCAAAGTGTGGGTACTTCATTCCTTCTTAAAAGGGGGAACAAAATAACCATGGAAGGAGTTGGAAAGGCTAACTATGGAGCAGAGACTGAAGAAAGGACAATCCAGAGACTGCTCCAACTGAGAATCCTTCTCATATTCAATCATCAAATTTAGACACTATTGTAGATGCCAGCAAGTGCTGGCTGACAGGATCCTGATATAGCTGTCTCCTGAGAGGCTCTGACAGTACACGACTAATACAGAAGTAGAGGCTCACAGCCATCCATTGGACTGACCACAGGGTCCACAATGAAGGAGCTAGAGAAAGGACCCAAGGAGGTGGAGGGCTTGCAGCCCCTTAGGACGAACAACAATATGAACTAATTACTATCCTCAGAGTTCCCATGGACTAAACCACCAACTAAAGAGTACACATGGTGGGACTCATGGCTCCAGCAGCATATGTATAGCAGAGGATGGCCTAGTCGGTCATCAGTGAAGGAGAGGCCCTTGGTCCTATGAAGGTTCTATGCCCCAGTGTAGGGGAATGCCAGGGCCAGGAAGCAGGAGAGGGTGGGTTGATGAGCAGGGGGAGGGGGTAGGCAACAGGGGGTTTTGTTGGTTTGATTGTCTGCATTGTTTTTGTTTTGTTTTCTTTTCTTTTTTTCAGAGGGGAAACTGGGAAAGGAGATATCACATGACATATAAATAAAGAAAATATCTAATAAAAAAAGAAAAGAAAATACAATCCTGGAACTGATGAAAAAAAAATATTTTCCTTGAAAAGCCATAAGCTATTCCATTTAGCCATCATCACATTAAAAACTGATTCAAGCAACACTCATCAGTAAAGACAAAGACCAGTGGATAAAATTCCAACCAAGAGGAAAAAGGCTCAGTGCCAAGGTGAGCTGCAACACTGACACAATCATTTGTACGGTTACTACAGGGGACATTAGATCACTGTACAGCAGAGATGGGGAGGGGCTTCAGTCCTGCCAGGAGACCTTGACAACAAAGGAGGGGGCACAGAGTAGGATCCAGGTTTCACTTCTTATCCAGGTGTTTACAGTGGACTCGAGACAGCACCAAGTAAGTCTAGGAAACACATAAGGAGTCTGGCAACGCGTTTTCTCACATAAATAACATCTCCAGTATTAGAAAGCAGGGGAAGGAGATTGGAGAATACATAATTAAACAATGTGAGTTGGGTTTTCCAGAAGATGGCTACGGTATGCTTTTCATGTGATGCTATCTTTTCTTTGTAACATTTCTTTGGTGTCACAGTCTCACTCTGCTTTACAGACAGAACCTTGGGAAGCGTCATGCCTCCGTGGCCTCCATGTAAGCCAACTACTCCTTTTCAGACCTGAACAACTTGCGAGGCAGCTGCACAGCACCCTGTTCCTTATAGCGGTTATTCACACAAGTTCTGCAAAATCAGCTCAGTTGTGTCCTAGAATGTCTAACAAATACCTCTTTATCACATCTCATGACGGCAGAACTAATCAATATAACTGAACAATTCCTAAATTCAACTAACAGAAAGCTCAGTGCACTGCATTGTGGAGAGAGCTCTGGATTGCCGTGACCCTGAACGCTGATCTTTGGGAAAATTGAGTTGCTTTGATTTATAGCCAGAAAAAAGCATTTTAACTGACTCTAATTTCCTTACTAGTAGGGCTTGTTGCTTGACATTTATGTAGATTGGCACACTTTATGAATCAATTAAATTGCTTCTTATATGAATTCCATCAAAAGTTTAGCACAATAAAATGTTTTAATTCTTCCTATGCTTGGTTTATTCATTTATGTATTAACCATGTACAATTTAGTGAGTATCTTATAAGAAACCAAGGATACAATGGCCTGTAAAATAATTGATATTGATAATGCAAATTAATATTGATAAGATATAGCAATATTCATTTAGTGTGTGTGCCAGGCACTGTATTAAGCATGGAAGTTGCTGAAGAAACAAGGGGCAGGCTCAGTTGGGTCAATACTAGGAAGCAAGCTCTCAGCCACTGACTGCTCTGTAGTGCTTCTGGGATTGCAGGCATTTCTGTGAAATAGATAGAGGCCTATACTTGCAAGAAAGTAGAGATAACTACCATGGACAAGACATTTTAGCTGTTCTAGACAAGTCTAAGAAGAAAATTAGGTACAAAGAATGGAGATGCTGAGAAAAAAAATACTGCTACAACCTGAGTGTTGTTTATGTGAGAAAATATCATACTGAAACCCACTGTTTTGTGCAATTAACATAAACTAATAAAAGTAGACTCATGTGGCTAAAACCTAGTGGTGAGGATAAAGGAGAGAACAGTGGGAAGGCACAGGGTGGCTGGTGCCCTCTCAGGACCTCAACCTCATCCGGTCACACGGATTGGTACCTAATGAGACATTCGTGTACGTTGCCATTTCTTTGCACATTTGTATAATTTTAATTGAATATTTCAGTCTTCCAGTTACAAACTGAAAATCATTAAAATGATTTCCCTATTTTAGGAGACGGTAGGGGTTGAGGAAAGTCTTGCTGAATATCTCAAGCTGGTCTGCAACTTGCTATGTAGCCCAAGCTGTCTCAGACTGGCAATCCTTTCGCCTCTGCCTCTGAGCTGGAATTGTATGCTGCACCATTAGACCCAGCTGCTTGACTGTCAACATACAGGTGCTCCTCACGATGAAGTTATAACCTATACGTCTTATGTTGAAATAGCCACACGTTTAAATTGCGTTTACTTTTTTTTTTTTTTTTTAGATATTTTCTTTATTTACATGTAAATATCTCCTTTCCCAGGTTCCCCTCCAAAAAAACGAACAAACAAAACAAGCAAACAAAACAACAAGAACAAACTCCTGTTCCCTCCCCCCTCCCCATGCCTGCCACCCCACCCTCTCCCACTTATTGGCCCTGGCATTCCCCTACACTGGGGCACAAAACCTTCACAAGGCCGAGGTCCTTTCCTCCTATAGATGATCGAATTTGCGATCCTCTACTATACACATGCTGCCAAAACATTCAGTCCCACCATGTATAGTCCTTGGTTGGTGGTTGGGTCCCTGGGAGCTCTGAGGGTACTAGTTAGTTCATATTGTTGTTCGTCCTAAGGGGCTGCAAACCCTTCAGCTCCTTGGGTCCTTTCTCTAGCTCCTTCATTGGGGACCGTGTACTCAGTTCAATGGATGGCTGTGAGACTCTACATCTATACTAGTCAGGTACTGTCAGAGCCTCTCAGGAGATAGCTATTGCTTGTGCGTTTGCTTTTAACCCAGACTTAACTGTTTGCAACACAAAGCACTGGAACCTCAAAGGTTGGTTTATTTTCAAGATGAGATGCCCCTTGTGGTTCACTGCTGCCACCTAGTGTCCTGAGAGAGTACTGAGCCTGGGAAATGGTCAAAATTGAAAATATAATTGTAATTGAATGCATATTGTTTTCGTACTATTATGGAGTCAAAATGATCTCTGTAGTCAATTAAGTAGCAAAGTGGCTTGGGGTTAGTAGTTTTTTATTAGATTTCCTAATTCCTCTTCTTAATAGAACCCTTCTGTGTAAAAAAAAGTTTACTCACTTTGCAGTTTGCATAAGAAAGGGATGGAAACATCTCAGCTATTTGTATGATTGGCACAGTCCACTTTGTCCACCATGCTTTGCCCCTGGCCCCATTTTGCTGCCTTTGCTACTGAGAACCACGCTTCTACTCTCCAGGGTAGTTTCCTCAAAGCCACCTGCTTCCAACAGAGATCTACCGCATCAGAGTTTAAAACGTTATGAATATACACAGGCTGGAGATTCAGATGCTTTTAGATGAACTAAGAAAAAGAGTTTGCATATAGAGACCATTCTCAGCATGTTCTTCTGTTATGTCAACTCTGCGCCCATCTTGAATGCACAGAAGCAGCCACTCTGTAGCATTACTGTCTTATTTCCTTAATCTTTGCTTTCTGTGTTACTAAGTCTTTTTCTTTATTCATCAGAAAGTTTATCACTTTAACCTGATGGGGAAAAAAATGCATGCGAGCCACAATGGCTTTTTTTTTTCAGCAGTACTTGTGAGTCAGCATCCATGGAGAAACACTAGCAAGAACACAAACCACGCTAACACAGCACTCACAGTAAGGTCTAGGGCAGAGCTCCGTGGCAGAGCCTCTGACTAGCATCACCAGGAACAGGATTCTGTCCTCGGTCCACAAAGAAACAAAGCAAGAGGAAAGGAAAGAAGATTTGCACAATGAACAAACAATCATTTTACAAAATTTGAAGCTTCAATATGTGTCTCAGGACTGGTTTTGAGAATTACAATAATGGTGGCTTCAAAGCTATTATCATTTCACTTCCAAGAAGTCTATGTCTGAACCTTTGAATTATGATTCTTTGCTGATCCCAGAAAGGAACTACAGTTAGCACTAGGGCTTAAGGTTTAGCTATTTATTGTAGTACTTAGGAATATGGGCAGATAGATTGCTGTAACCTACTGTCTTTCTCTTGCTCTGGGGAAGTGCAAGTACATGATCTTACTCAAGTACAGGATGTCCTTGAACTCTATCTGGGATGAAACTGGAAAGGATGTGTGTCCAGTCTAGTTCTTAATCCAAGATTCAGAGATTTACCGAAAGCCCAGGTCAATTGTCAAGAGGCAATGTGGGGATTGGGTGCAAATGAGAAAGAACTGCTGTCAGCAGTGCCAGTGGAAACCTTTTAACAGACAGATGAGCAGGCCTGGAAAGCAGGTGCTGTCTTGGGGGAGGGAGCCCTCGGCAGGAAGCCTGAGATCTATGGTGGGTCCTATGCAAGAACCAAGATCCAACCAGGGATGGGATAGACACCCAAACTCCCAGCTACTTTGAAAGTTAGGCAAGGGATCTCTTAAATTCATGAACTGGAGGTCAGGCTCAGCCATATAGCATGAACCTTATCTCCAAAAGAGAAAAAACGTGCATGCACATGGTGCTGATTCGTTCAGAAACTCCTTACCTAGAGATGGTCTTTGTTTAATATAGATGTAAAATTAAAACGTTATGTTCTTAGGCAGTTCTTAGAGCAGGGATATTTTGGGCTTGGTTAAAATAATTTTCCAACTTGAAATCTTACTTAATGGAGTTCTAAAGTACAAAAGCAAAACATGCTTTGTAATGGGTCGCTGTAACAGTACCCAAAGAGAAAACATTATTCCTATGCATCGCCCTCTGTAAGCGTGTGAGCTATATACTTGGACTGCCTTGTGTGCAAAGCACCTTTGCCTCTCTCCTCATACACTCATAAACAGATTTAAATGCACATGTTTACACATAAGACAGCTGTCTTCTAGAGGCTTCATTTCCCCACTAGAACCTGACCCCTACTAGCATCTTTGAGCTCAAATATATATATTTTTTTCAACACACCATCTGATTTAACATCTCTAAGAGAAAGATATTCTTCTATGAAATATATGTTCTTCCACTCTTTAGTTGGAAGTCACTTGGTAAGTCGCTTAGCAGTCAGCTCGCAGATAAACTCTTAAGTACCAAGCAAGGAGGTCAGACCTGAACAACAGGAACATCTTCACTTCTGACTGTGGCAGTCCTAACAAGAGAAATTTCACAAGAGAAAAAAAAAAAAAAAACACCATAAAGTCAGCAAAGGATTCAGAAGTTATTCATCATACAACTGTGAGGACGTGCATTAAAATTCTGAACTCTGTTCCAGTGTGCTATCTGCAGCAACAACTGATCCTCCTGGGTGCCCAACCTGGGGCCCACCAGGAAGGCTACTGCTGCTGGTATCTTTGTTTGTGGATTGAGATATACTAGGCACAAGCTTTTGCAGGTGTTAAAAGCTCCCACAGGAAATATGTCTGCCCACATGTGTCCATTATGCTGTTGTATTATGTGACCCGCCTACAGCTGAGGGCTGATTCTTTTAGACCCCGCCTTGCCACAGATAGCCACGCCTATCTGCCCACCTCCTGCTAATTGCCACGCCTCTCTCCAAGTTCCAATTACGCCGGAAGTCCCGCCTCCAGAGACTGAAGATGAAGCTGCTGATTGGGCCAAGTTGCTGACAAACTTGGGGGAGGGGTTTTGCTTTACCTACCTACCTGTTTACTTGTAACAAAGAGATTTCAATGAATGATGGTGGACTGAAAGCACACCATGTGTTGGTCTAATTTTTTCAAACCCTTCCCGAATTTCTGGTACCTTTAATTATTCAGGCCCTGACTCCCATTCCAGATGACCTATTCGTATGAGTGACTGCAGGCAGCTACAGTATTAAATATGTATATGGCTTTCACCAGATTTCCAGCATGGTAACTCTGGAATTAAACAAGATGCAGAAATATGAAAGATTTTGATAGACAAGAAGTGAAGAATGGCATTCCTTCTAACAGTTATTTGTGGAGGGTTTTCTCAGAACAATGTTGTATCTTTATGTATACACTATTCTCAACACACACCCAAAAAAAAAAAAATACTCTGGCATCGCAGTTGTTTCTTCATGGCCCTGTCAATATCTCTGATATACACATTTCTATTCTCCCATGCTATGAACATTGTGATATTTTAGTTCCCTTAAAATTGTTTCTTTTACTGTTGAGAAACTAAAAGCACTGGCAAAACAGCCTATGTAATCTTCAAAACCTAAGCAGGCATGATGCCCAGCTCCCACCTGTGGGAAAATGATGGATGTTGGCCATTTGTTGATAAACTCCTACCTCTGACTGATTGACCTCACCAAGACGCTTGAGTTCAGAACATCACTGTAGTAGAGTATAAAGCTTTTCCCGTGCCTGATTTTATACTGTCTAATGCTCACAGTGTTTAAATGATTTACAATTACATGCCAATTAAACAGACTAAATGATGTCTCCCCCAAAGAAAACTTACCATGCTCTTAAGTGTCGATACATATATTTGTATTATACAACCCAGAACAGAGTGGTATTAAAGTAGGTGAAGTGCAGCAGCAACCTTCTTTTTCTAATTCAGAAAAAAAATAAAATACCACAAGCAGAGTTTCATTACATTATTTGAAAATTACTAGTAGCTCAATGAAACTTTGTTCAGCTCTAAACAAGCTGTTAAGAGGTAAGAAATATGTTAGTGCTGAGAGCTATACTCTAGTTTTACTCCAAAATCATTTAGTCACTGTTCAGTGTCCCTATTTTTATATGTATATTCACACATGTGACTGTAACATGTAAGGATTAAGTGGTATTACATTATCCCTAATACTGCAGACAATGCTTTTGTAAAGGGTCAAAAAGAGTGCTATGAGTACTATCACTCTTCACTTAGTGGACCTTGTTATCAGGGCCCAGGCTTTTCTTTTTGTTGTATTTTTTTTCTCTTCTCAAGAAACAACAACAACAACAATAACAACAACAAAAGCGCTTTCTTGATTTCTCCACAGAAGACTTTTATTAGCTCTCCACAGTAAAAACAATATGCACATTTGACATTCTGAATCACAGACGTGTGGTATTTCCATTCTAGGCACTATAAAAAGAAACAAACATTACTTAAGCTTACATCTTTCAAATAACGACACCTCAGTCCAACCTTAGGCTGCAGAGTTCTCAGGATCTTCAGTCCTGGCAATAATTCTGTGGTTTTATTTTACTGTAAAAAAAAAAAAAAAAAACTGATGAAGGGATAAATCCTATCTTGGCATGTTCAGAAATACTTGTGGCTGATTTTAAACTATAATTTCTTAAACATCCTAGAGCAGAGTTTAGGTTTCCATTTTCTGTACATGTGTTATTGTTGAAGCCAACATGAGCAATCAGAAAGTTTTCTTTTTATCTGATAACAAACTAATTTGAAATTCTCACTGTAGTTAAGGTTTTAGAAATTAATCCCCTGTGCTAACATTAAAATAGAAGTCATTTTTGGCTGTGAGCCTTTGGTTATAAGACTAGCCTTTAACAGCTGAGCCATCTCTCTGGATAGCTCAGAGACCTAGAATAGAACAAAACATGATTGGCAAAAAATAAAAAAGTCAGTGAAATGGTTACTAATAATATTCTGCTCAGCTCATAGACCAGAGCCTAGCATAATCATCATCATCACAGAGGCTTCACGCAGCAACTGATAGGAACAGATGCAGAGACCCACAGCCAAGCATTGACAGAGCTCAGACAATCTTCAAGAAGATGGGGAGGAAGGATTGAATGAGCTAGAGGAGTCATTTCAGTACAAGAACACAACCACCAGAATTAACTAAGCAAGGATAATTAGGGCTCACAGAGACAGAATCGACCATCAGGGAGCCTGTATGGGTCTGAGCTATGTCCTCTGCATATATGTTATGGTTATGTAGCTTGGCATCCGTGTGGGATGCCTAACAGGAGCAGGGGTTGTCTCTGAATCTTTTGCCTGCTTTGGGGACCCTATTCCTCCTACCAGGTTGACTCATCCAGCCTTGATATGATAGTATGTACTTAGTCTTATTGTAACTTGCTATGCCATACTTGGTTGATATTCCTGAAAGGCCTGTTCTTTTTTGAAGGGAAATGGGCCAATGGATCTGGGGGAGAGGGAAGGTGGTAGAGGGGACTGAGAGGTGTGGAAGGGGGGGAACTGCAGATGGATTGTAATACATGAAATAATAGATTTTAAAAGATTATTTTTAAAAAAGAAAAAATAAGATAATTTGATTTTAAATTGTCAAAGTATCCAGAATAATGGTAAAAATTATTAAAATAAATGCATGTTTAATAAAGACTGATTAGAACTCTTATACATACAGTGTAGTTACCACACAGTTGAGTATGTAACAAAAACTATTGTTATTTCTTAATCATTGCCCTTCCTGATGTTTTCCAATTGACCAGTCATGCTAAGAAGCATTTTTATAAAAAGGTGCTAACTAACATGGAAATTCCTTGGTATGGACTAGATAGGATGGGAATAATGAGGCCATATGCTTATTTTTAATTATTAATTACAATTTTGCTTTATTTCAAAGAACATCAACTTCAGTTATACAGTTTACTATACCTGTAAAGTCTTATTTGGGGCAAGAAATATCCCATTGAATTCCTATGCCATAATGTGGGAAGATGCAACATTTTGCAGTTTCCATCAACATCAAATGAAGATTAACTATGGATTTCCTGGGGGGATAACTACTGAACTCACAACATCACCAACAATGGCTAAGAAGAGACCATATTCTGAGGAAAAAAACCTCAGTCTTCCCATGGAACTATTAATTAATTAAAACAACAATGCCGTGTTTCAGTTGGCATAGAAATGCTTATGGTGTTAGGCAAGAGGAGAAAAGTCATATAAAAGCAATAGCTCCAGGATGTAGGTTAAATTAGAGCAACGCCTAAAATCACTAGTCCTATAATCAATACTGCTAAAGCAAGAAACACTAAGAAAGTAGACAGCAGCTACAAAACTAGAAACACTCAGTTTCAATGAAAATGCACAATGAACAATGAAAACCTCAGTTTTGTTTGAGGACATCTGAGAGAACACAGCCTAATACCTGTTTTGAATACCTATTTTTGTATGATCTATGAGCTAAAGTGGCTTTTATAATTTTATTTATTTTCATTTAATTTTATTATGTATGTTTGTGTGTGTGTGTGTGTGTGTATGTGCACCAAGGCCAGAAGAGAGTGTCAAATCACTAGGAGCTGATGTTTATAAACTTCCTAATATAGGTACCAAGATCCAAACCACAGTCCTCTTATAGGATAGTAAGCGCTCTTAACAACTTCACCATCTCACCCTCTCTGATTGTCACATTTTATGATTTGGAGAAATGTAATCAGAAGAATATATTTGGGGCATAAGACATTCGGGAGTTTCCATGTTATTTTTGTTTTACTTGAGATAGGCTCTTGCTATTTAGCTGTGGCTAAACCGGTATTTGGCTTGTAACCCAGGCTAGCCTGGGACTTGCTCCAACCCTTCTGTCTCAGGATCCCAAGTGTTTCAATTTCAGGCACCAAGCTGCCCAACCTTGTTTGTTTTTTGTTGTTGTTTTTTTAACCCATGAGACACAGCAATGCCCAAGTACATAATACATAGTTTATTGATTGTTAGTTTGTTATTTCGTTTGTCTGTTTGAGACAGGGTTTCTCTACGTAGTTTTCTTTGGCTTTCTTGGAACTCATTCTGTAGAAAAGGTTGGCCTTGAACTCACAGAGATCTGCCTTTTGAGGCATTGGAATGGAAGGTATGTGCCACAACTGCCTGCCTGACCATAACACACATTTTTAAACTACCTGATGATTAAACACTTGAGGAACAAAAAAAATATGACCTAACACTCTAGAGAGTTTGAAACTCGTTATATCTGCTAGGAGTAGTTTGCAATTAAGAATATCTAGAATTTGTCACTGTGAAGGAATGTATTGACTCTAAGTAAAGGTAGGGAACCCTGTTCTGTGATATCAAGTCAGAAACCAGAGGGAAAAAAAAAAGAAGGGACACAGTCAGACATTCACAGGTTCAATGAAAATGCATAGACTATTATTCCTAACCACAAAAGGGATGTCTCACTACAAAGCCTACAGAACAGAAACAACTACATGATAATAAATTGGAAATTTCAGAAAGACAGACAAATTTTTTCATATATATCAAGTATCTTATTAAAACTTATCAAGAAAGAAATACAGAATCTTACCAAGAAGGAAAAAAAATGTAGTACAAAGAACAAAGCTGCCACAAAGAAAAGTCCAAGAACAGACAGGCCAGCGAACGGTTTCCTCCGCCTTTAAAGACAGGAAGACCTCCAAAGGAGACAAAGGGCTAACTATTATTAGTTCTACGAAGCCAAAACAACATGGATTAAAATCTGACAAAAATATCGTAAGTAAAATTCAAGCCAGATGAACATTTATGACCATCATACGTGGTTATATGTTTCACAGTTTAAAAGTGTTAAGGTCTAAAAGAAAAAAACAAAGGTCCTTTAAGCAATGAATATATACATTTCAGGGTAAAGGGCACTATGAAATACCCAGCTCACATCAGAAATGAGGAAACGAGACAGCAAACAGATGACTGCTGTAGAGAATCCAGGGGGATGGCAAACACTGAAGAAATGCACCTCAGATATTGAACTAGCATCTAAAATTCCATACAGCCACCCAGGATGCCAAAAGACCTCCAGAGCCATGAGACAGTGTGACATCTGGGAGTCACTTTGTGCAATACGGAAGACTTATGGCTTCCTATCAGTTCCATGATGCTAAATAATAACTCAAGATTCCCAGCAGTACAACATTGATTTGAGAATAGACTAGACCTGCAAATAAGAACACACATTCCTCAATAAGGTCTGTGCATATACAAGGAAGTTAAGGCAAAGGAAAAAACTTAAAGGCAAAAATAAGGAGAGATGCACACGGTATTTTGAAATAATAATCCTTGACTACAAGGATTAATTAAAAAGAGTGCAGTCAGTCCAAGGCTGAATGATAGTTTCTGGGTAAATGCCTCCACATAAATTAAAGTGTGTGTGTGTGTGTGTGTGTGTGTGTGTGTGTGTGTGTGTGTGTGTAGTGGCTTTTATGAAAGGTTCTGGTAGAGTCGTTTGTGATAGTAACTATCAGTCAATTGTGCATGAGAATCCTTCCTTTTTAATTTTCTTATTCTACTAATTTATGTAAATGGGGGAGGAGAAAGAGGTATGGAGGCAGGAAGGGAGGGAGACAGAGAGAGACACACACAAAAAAACACACACACACACAGAGAAAGAGAGAGAGAGAGAGAGAGAGAGAGAGAGACAGAGACAGACAGAGAGAGAGAGAGAGAGAGAGAGAGAGAGAGAGAGAGAGATGATATGTAGCTGACAAATCTATGTAGACTAATTTAGCCTTAAATTTCCAGAGATTTAGTTTTATGTTAGGGTTAGCACAAACCACTCTGCTTATTTTGACTGTTTACAGTCCTTTCATACATGATTTCATACATGTTTTGACACTAGCTGAGATCTTCTCTGAAAATTTAAAAATCAAGTAGAATCAATAATATATGCTTTTACAATATTCATTTAACATAAGAAATGAAATTTTTTCATGACATTAAATTCCACAATAATTATTGTACTGGCTGGTTTTGTGTGTCAACTTGACACAGGCTGCAGTTATCACAGAGAAGGGAGCTTCAGTTGGGGAAGTGCCTCCATGAGACCCAGCTGTGGGGCATTTTCTCAATTAGTGATCAAGGGGGTAGGGCCCCTTGTGGGTGGTGCCATCCCAAGACTTCCAGCCCAGGGATGGCACCACCCACAAGGGGCCCT